>JAYJMF010342500.1:0-12529 GCA_036873715.1 Salvia sclarea
GCCTATGCTGGATGAGCTCCCAGCAATAGGTCGTGTGCACACTTGGACCGTGAGCCTGCTGCGGTAGGCCGGTCAGGATATTGAGAGGGAGGCCTACCTCTTGATATCTGAACGATCGTAGATGTGGTAAGTGGTGTAGGGACTGCGCAGACCTACACTTTGAGCCGGCTTTTGATGATGATGTATGTTGCATGTGAAATTATTTTAGAAAAACTATCACAAGTTTTTCTTAAAACCCTTGTGATAGAAATGCAGAAAGAAGACGTTTTGACGTGGACAAAATGGACAATTAAGTTAACATGTTGCGTTAAAAAATAAAATTTTCAAATAGCCATAGCATCACTTATTCTTCAGTGTTTCATGCATGCCAAAATCACGCATCAATTAGAGTTCTTCGGTGTTTTTCAATGTCTTCACTCACATCAAAATCACGCACGCCAAAATGTGGTCATCCCGATTTCTCCATTGACTAGAGGAAGACACTTCTTCTCCAACCAATAGATCGAACATTCAAGTCAACCCGAGTGCATGCAACAATAAAAAGAACTTACAAATTATAACTGCAGTCTGCAGAGTCAAAAATTACATAGACGATATTACTTCAATGAAAATCAAGAATTTGTTGTTCATCTCAAACAACTGTAGCATTTAAAGAAACAATCATGAACACTAGCAAGACCGAGAAGCCAAAAATTTGAATTAAACAAGGTAATAACTGGAGCTCCAAAATTGTGATATAAATAAAACTTTGAAATCCTTCAATCTTTTGTAAGGGAACAGATGGATATAACATATAAACTAATTGCTTTCAGCCAAACTCATTGCAAAACTGATTGACATCGTACATACGCAATATGCGCCTTCGACTAATATCTGACAAACTGTCGTGTGTCGTCTTCACCTCTCCTTCCATACGGGTTGTTCTTGTTAAATCCATGTCGAGACCCATCATTTTTATGTGGTTTCTTCCTGAACTTGGAGGCGTTGCTATCGATGTTCAAGTTTACTTTGGGAGGTGAACTGAAACAGAAAGAAGCAGCCACAGCCTGCCAGGAACCAAGTCAGCAAGATGTTCTTATAGGGTTTGTGCAATCTATATGCTTTTGCACAGAAAATTGATATAAATTTAGCAATCCAAATCAATTAGAAGTGCAATGTGGAATAGATACTTCTACAGCCAGGCACAGAATTGATTTTAGCCACAGATCCTATGGGGATATCGAAGTAAAATTTTCACCCCTTGCTTATAAATGGAGGGCATCTGTGACAAAATCAAGAGCCCTTGCGTTGTGTAACTGTTTGCAATAGTTACATTGACCAGAAACCAATTATTTACCTCCCATAGCCGAGGACACATACCACAAAATAGTTACATGTACTTTGTCGATGCAATTTTTAATAAACATCACAATATATTCATTCAGGCATATATGCATGACAGTTGTTTCAGTAAGAAGAATATAAAGTACCTCAAGATCAAGCCTGTGAACATTAAAGATGTCCTTCATAGAATGTGAATTGTAGGCGAGAATGTAAGATCTATAAGCATCTTTCGCCGACTTGTTTAAGTGATAGTTATTGGAGACTATGTCTACCTGTAACACAAGCATAATGACAATTGTGTTTATGCATAACAGGGTAAAATAGGCAGTGCTCTTTCTATGTGATGATGAAATTAAAACCTCGTAAAAAAGAACATACCAACTTAGATTTAACATTCACTAGCTTCTTCTCGTCAAATTCATACTCTTTGACTGGCACTTTTGCAGCCTGAAAAATCCAGAGATCACATTTTCAGAGAATAAACAGAAACAGAAGACATTAAGCATAAGTAGTAGCATCATAAGGCATGACATCCTTGATCCTTCGGGTATAACAGAAATCAAGCAAAATCACCAAGTAAATTTAATGAACCAAACAAAATTTTCTCCATGGACTACTAAACCTAAAAGAGATCTCCAGCCATGATTGATTATCCATGATTGATTGACGACAACAAACTTTGGTTGCATGTGTTCAACAGAAAAGACACTAACAAAGGAAACAACTCCCTGTTTCACATTTGGGAGAAGCTACTCATTAAGGATAGGTATTGCCCAGGACCCCAGTAACAAGAGAGCTAGATTAAGATCAATATGTACCAGTGGGAGTACTGGATTATTTCTACTAAGGCCTATCGGATAGTGACACGATATCCCAAGGTATTACATACAATAATTACCTTAAGATATCCAAGAAACTTCAGCTCTTCTGGAATCAAGAAAAGCAAAGCATTCCCTTTCGCACCTGCTCCACGAGCTGTTCGACCAACCCTATGAATATATTCCTGAAAGCATTGACACCACAGATGAGGAATGGTGGGACAGGAGACTAAAAACATTACAGATATACAGCAGTCAGCTCTGTTATTACCTTGGGCTCATCAGGAGGGTCATACTGCACAATCCAGTCCTAGAGAAAGAAGGGTAAAAAGATTACTACAAACAATGTATAAATTCTCTGTGAAATCCTTTTTTATCTCAGTCCTCAAGGAACTAAGGAACTGCTCGCTTAAGTAAAAAAGCTTACCACTGCAGGAATATCAAGGCCACGTGCAGCAACATCCGTACACAATAAGATACCCTTCTCAGCTCCGCAGAACTCAAAAAAGGTAGATGTTCTTTTCTGCTGCTTTTGCTTGCCATGGATATCATGGCAATCAATCTGAATGTATCTGAGAAGTTCTGAATGAAACTTGACAGAGTTGCAAGATGAGAAGAAAACCATGACTTTCTTCGACAAATTTCTCTTCAAGAAGGAATAGAGAAGGTTAAATCTCTGAGCACAAGGAATAATACAATAACCTTGCTGCAGTCCTTCATTGGTGACCTACACCATTCAATGGTAAGTTAGTTTAGAAGTTGAATCTTTTACCTTATCTAAACAACAAAAAGAGAAAGTGAACAACATTCCCACCCTTTTCCTTCCATCATCCACATCAATGTAAACTGGCTTTGTCTGAAATGATACCCGTGCAAGGTCCTGAACCTGAAATGAGTATATGCGGTTTCCTTTTGAGCTTGTCAAGGAGCAAACAAAAACTAGGACTTCCCAATCAAGTAAAAACTGAAATCTATCTTTTTGTTTTTACTTCCAATAAAAAACATACATGATATATATATACACACACACACACATATACTCCAAAAAGAATATTGGATTTGGGGCCAAAGCATTGGCAGGCCAGACAAGTAGATAATCTAATACTGTATTACCATTTCTTTTTTGTGTTTGATTACTAATTTACTATCAATATCTTAGTTCTGTTCCCGAAAGAAACAGCTATGGAGAGAATTTCTCCTGCCAGAGGAATAGACGTACCTTCTGTGTTTGTGTAGCCGAGAAAAGAGCTGTTTGCCTCACCTGCACGGAGTAGCATATTAGAAAAGTCGTGTTACCATTAAGTGTGTGAACTGTAAAATAATTATTGCACTTCCTACCAAGGCAATTTTAAATTAAGACCTTAAATTTATATTCTAATGGTATTCAAACAGAGTATGATCTCAAATAAGTCAGCTAAGAGATGCAAATCCCTTGCCACAAGAAACATCAGATGTATATACATAATACAACAATGGCACTTTTAAATGATTGGGTGGAAAGATAAACTTAATTAGCAGAAAGTTGAAAGAACATCTGAGATAAAAGCAAATGCAGTTACATCAACTAAACAACTTTAGCTGTGATCATATGTACCGTGGGCAAAATTTTAATAATTTGCTTCATTTCTTCTTCAAAATTAGCTTCCAGAATCCTATCAGCTTCATCAATCACAAGGCACTGCATATTCCAAAAAATGAGCATAGAAGTAAGGCAAGAATCCTCTGACAATAAAAAGAGACTCAACCTAGAAGGATGTGTATGTCTGGGGGAAGCTATTCAGAACTTTGTAACAAAGAAAAGTGATATGCAGCATGAACCACAACGAGATTTGCAGAAGTAGAAAATTAGTGATGTTCATAATTTTATCATCTGCAATAAATAGGACATAGCATAGAAACGGCACATCATGAGCATCCTCCTTTAGGTATGTAAAAAGAAGCTTCTTCAATGGAGAATAACACTGGGATGGATATGCTTATTGCAAGTAATCATTTACATAAAAGCAAATAAAAGAATCAAGCAGGGACTTGGGTGGTTGGACGGGAGACATTGAGCGGACACAGTCATACCTTTAGATTTTTATATATAAATCCCGCTGTATATTGGAGATGGTCAAGAAGTCGACCAGGGGTTGCTACTACAAGATTTGCTCCTTTGGCAAGACGCTCTGCTTCTCCTCTTCGTGATGCACCTCCAATTACCAATCCCAGTGTCTGTGAATGATACTTCAGAAGGTCCTTAGCAACAGCATGTGTCTGCATCATTCAACGAATGTTAAGACATGATTCATGGAAATGTGAAAATTCAGGTTAAAGGATCTATCCACAACCAAATGATGTCAATTCATGGGTTACAAGTAGGAGGGAAGGGGCACTAGAAAAGGCAGGGTATAGAGAGAAGTATATTACATAGCCATCCCAAAAGAAACATGCAGCACCATAATTCAACAGTCAGCTTATATACAAAACATAAACTTAGTAGAAGTAATATCCAACCCCAAATATGCTAGCATATTTAATAATAAGATAAATTCCTCTGCCAAAGCTTAGACAACAACAAATACATGATGGTAACTATGTAAGAACTAATAATGGATGTTCTCAGAAATCAACAACAGGTCGAATCAACTATAGTTAAAACATCCATTACACTCTTCAACATAGCCGAAGAAAGAATAGTATTTTTCCGAAGGCATTGCTTATACAGTTGTAAAACAGTTATAAACTAAGAAGCTTAAGTAGAAAAGTGGCTACAGTTGATATTAAAGTTTATGTGGAGCATAATCGATAATAATAATCAATCAAAATGAAAAATAAAAAGAAAAATGCGTACCTGTATGGCCAACTCCCTTGTTGGACAAATGACAATAACACCAGTCCCATTTCGAGGTGTAAACCTTATGTTGGACAATAATTCGATTGCTGGAACTAAAAATGCAAGTGTTTTTCCAGAACCTGTCCTTGCAGCTCCAAGAACATCTTTCCCTTCCAAAAGTGGTGGAATTGATCTAGCTTGGATCTTCATCGCCAAACACAAATAAAACACAAATGATCAGCAATTCCTTTCCATATAATCTGTATGAGCTCTATACTGATTTCCAGTAATAATACAAGTCATTTTAAAGATCTCCAGACATAAAAGTCACTCAACATAAATTGGATTCAATCTACAGCTACTTTCAACTTAACACTGAATCTATCGATAACAAAAGTGATGTTCAGTAAAATATGATCAAATCGGCACAATTTATCCAACAAAAAGCCTCAAAATTACTCATAAAATTATTGAGTAGCAAAATAAAATTATTCATCTAACATTACGAATATAATTTGGATTCAATCTACAGCTACTTTCAATTTAAACACTGAATCTATTGATAGCAGAACTGATTTTCAGTAAAATATGATCAAATCGGAACAATTTCTCCAACAAAAAGCCTCAAAATTACTCATAAAATTATTGAGTAGCAAAATAACATTATTCATCTCGAACACATTGATAATTGATAACATTACGAATATAATTTGGATTCAAACTTAACACTGAATCTATCGATAGCAGAACTGATTTTCAGTAAAAATATGATGAAATCAGCAAATTTCTCCAACAAAAAGCCTCAAAAATTAGACTCATAAAATTAACGAGTAGCAACATAATACTATTCATCCCGAACACATTGATAATTGATAAAATTACGAATACTTCGTAAAAGCAAAGTTCAATTACCTGAGTCATATACGGAAATCCCATATCTTTGATGGAATCCATAGTGAGCTTTGACAGCGGCAGCGTTTCAAAAGCTTCGCTGCTCATAATTCCGGACGAATTGACCTTAATCTCCTTCTCCAAACCACTCGCCTCTTCTACCTTTTGCTCTTTTTCCTCTTCTTCTTCTTCTCCAGCTGCCTTCACTTCCTTCTTCCTTTTCTTGCTTTTCTTCTCTTTCTTCTTCTCCTCCTCCACAACCACTTCTTTTTCTTCTTCCTCAACATTGACGTCTACTTCTTCTTCTTCCTGTTTCAAGTCTTGTGCTTGTACCTCTTCCTCATTTAGGGGTTTTGGAGTTTTGCTTTTGTCTCTGTTTCTCTTGCGCTTCTTCTTCGAGGAGTCCATGGCTCCTTTCCCTCCGGTATCGGTGGCGGCCATTGCGACGGCGGAGAAGGTTGTGGTGGCGGCGGCGGAGGAGAGAATTATGGAGGTTTTGAAAACTTGAGTTTGTAAAAGTTGTGCCCTTTCAAATAGGGTTTAACAAATCGGCCCACGAAACGAAATTTAGGTTAAGAAAATAAAAAAACATTACTCTTGCCATGCACGATTCAATTAAAAAATGGCAAATTGTTTGTAAAACCACAAATTATTGTTAAATTCTGGTTTTTCCCATAAATTATAAAATTGGTGGCTAAGATGAAGGGCCGTTTTGTCCGGATTTCAAAAGATTGAGGGTATAAATGCCCCAAATCAAACATTAAGGATATATTTGCTATCTGCAAAAACGTTTAGGGGCCTTTTTTGCACCTTTGCCCTAATTTTTTTATTGGATCAATATAATTTTCTTTTAAAAATGCAAAAAGGGTATTTGATTTTGAGTTTGGTGGGATCCAATTTTAATTATTTATTTATTACTATTGTTATTATAGTATTTATTTTCATTATATGTACAAAATTCTTTATTCCGACGGATTTGATCTTGCCCAATAATGACATAGCGAAAACACAAATTCTCCCATACAGTCGTCTGCATGATGCACACAAATCAACTCGCAACCCGACCAACTGCAGATCCAACCCGACATCCAAAACAGGTTTCGAAAGGTTTTGGTTTTTACATGTTGGATCGGATCAGCGGGTCGGGCATCGAGTTTATAATATATATGAGATAGTTTTATTAAGTAAATATATAAGTATCTTGCGTTTACATAACTCTTCTTTCTTTTTACGGTTAATTACATGCAAATGCACGAACATTGCATTGATTCTGGAACTGCACGTAAACTTCCTTATTCGATAAAAATTACATTAATTTAAGGATTGCGCCGCCGCATTAAGCCGCTGTGTAATTTAGCCTCGCCGTATGCTACGGCGGAGCAGCTCCGCCAGCAGCTCGATAGTCTTCACAAGGAGGCGGACAGCACCACGCCCGTCTCAATGAACATTGAGGCAAGATGGGATTTGAACACACATCAATACAAATGAAGTAACAACCAAACCAATTAAGCTAGCAAGATAAGTTGACAATTAATGATACAATAATGTATATATAAAAATTGAGACCAAATTATTTTTTGGGGCCCTCGTTTTTGGGAGGCCCTGTACCGTCGAGCACCTAGAACCCCCTAATAGCCGGCCCTGGACATCACAAGGATGAAAGGTCAATTTCTTTGCTCAATCAAATCTATCGTTTTCAGTTTTTTTAATAAATTCGTGATTTATTGAGCATTGGGTGCATCGAATCGACGTTGTAGCAATCGTAGCAAGCTAGGGTTTTTGTATTGTGATTGTGAGATTAAATAATTTGTTGGATTTTAGCTGGATTTGGTGATTCTTCTCTACATTTAGGGCTGAATTTGGGGCCTTTTTGCACCTTTGCCCATTTTTAATTGATCCCCACCCTCTAGATGTAGCCACTAAGCTTTATTATTGATATAATAAGATAATTAACAAGTTATATTTATAAATACAAACAAATCTTATCAAAGGATATATGTTTGGGTAGTTTGCGGATATTACTATATGTATTTCAAACGAGAACATATGATCAAATTACTTTTTAAATAAGATTGGGGACATGCACCCAATATTTCGGCTAGGTGAGACGATCGTGCGTCATTCCGACAAGGCGAGGTAACCGTACAACAACGTTTCAGCGAGGTAAGGCAATAGTGCAGTGCATCGCCGGGTCCAAACATAAACCGTGCCAATGTAAAAATTTCTAATACATATAAGGTGTAATTAACAAATATACAAATTCAAGATAAAAATTAGTAAAATAATTTTTAAATAAAAACCCTCCGTCCCATTCATAATGTCTCACTTTCCTCTTTTGGTTGTCCCATTCATAATGCCTCATTCCCTTTTTGGCAAAAAAAATACGCATAAAAAGTATATAGACCCCATGTGGCCACCTCCTCACACTCATTAATTTTCCCTCCTTAATCTCTATTCCCAAAAGTAATGGGACATTATAAATGGAACAGAAGGAATATAAATAAGTATAAGTTGACATTTATTTCGAATTTTTTCTTCAAATTCTATACAATTATTTCGAATTTTTTTTCCCCTTTTGTTCTTTCTTTAGCCATGTTGTCTCTCGCCTACCATGGACTTAAATTTCATAACTTCCAAATGATATTTTTCTTTTTAAATTCAATTTCAGCACATTTTGTAATAAATATTGACCTACAAAGAAATTTAAAGGCTGCGTCACGATGGACTCGAACATAAGACTTATTCTACGACTCAACATTGTTAAGATATAGTAACAAAATCGCCCTCAAAAGAATGTATAGAAACACAGCAGGCTCATAAAAGCAGCCACGCAATGTATCATTTAAATTGTGCTTCAGAAACCTCCTAACAAAAATAATAGGATCACTAACACCTCTCTTTACTAATTTAATACCTAAAATCCAAAATTCCATAGTTGCATTGCATAAACAATAGAGTTTTGGATTACAAAGGAAACTCCTACAAAGACTGGAGCAAAAGAGAAACAAAAATGCTGCATTCTAAAGCTTACCTAGACAGAGTGCTCCAAGTGCAACAGTTGCAGCCAACCAACAATAACAGCCTGAAAATTTTTGAAGCGATAATTCAGCTTATAATTTTGCAGTCGAAGCAAAATAAAGACGACACCAATTCACAAAATCTGCATCTGGCACCGTAACAGCGGCTTGTAACTCTACTATATTCACAAATCCTTCCTATCCATGCCCTGAAAAACCTATAGTTTCTATGTAGAAGAATTCTTATATTTGCTTTGGAATGCTGTTCTGATTCATATGAAGGCAATTTGGTTGTCAAGAAATTCACCCTGTTGCAAATCTCACCTAAATTGTCACAAACCGACACAAGGGGATTTAGAGGTAGACGACTCACCAAATTCTGTTTCACCGAACATATTAGTATCGATTATAAGATCTTCCCATGTCACTACGCCTGTGACGCTGAAAATCATCATAACTGTCATGGGGCCTACTAGAAGGATAACTATCCATAGCATTTGGAAACCTGCCCCTCGAGTGCATACCAGGTCCTGACTGATAAAGATTTCCGGAACTATCATAGTCTGGGTAACTCGGTTGCTTATAACCAGCAAAACCAGATTCAGGAATCTGTTGACATGCTTCTTGCCTCCTCTGTTCATGTAACTGAAGAAAATCTTCCCACATATTTGCATGTTCACCCTTCAGTGCAGCCACTTTTCTCATGAAATTCTCCCTCATCTCAGTAACAGCCTAAATTGGAAACCGGGAAAAAGGCCAATAGAGACCAATTACTACTTTGCTAATACTTCAAAAATGGACTGTCACAAAATGAATGAGGCAGCACCAGAACCATTAGATATTGAAATCCATGTGTATGGTAAAAGATAATATGCAATTAATATTCTAGCTAAGACACTCAGGCTATGCCGTATGCACAAAATTAAAAAATGACTTAATTTAGAAATATAAAAGCATAACAAACCTCACGATGCTTGCAATTTTCATCATCTTCTTCTTTGTCCCGAAGTTTAGCAAGTTCCATTGCCTCCCTTTTATGTTGCAACTCCAAATCCTCCAATGTCTGGGGAAAGGAAGGGTAGTCAAACTTACTTTCAGGTTGCACGTTAGATCCACCTCTATCAGCACTCCATCCATCCGCCCTGAAGCTGCTTCTATTCTGAGAATGGCCTTCATATGAATTATAGGAGTTCCCTACGTAAGAAGGATGAGCTGGAGACCTGGAATGGCTTGACCGGCCTCTACCTCCATCACTACCATAAGCTTCACCAAAGCAAAGTATTGTTTAGCACTTCCTTTCAAGATGTTTAACAATTCTTGCAGCTTTATCATGACACTATCTTAAATCTTCTTAGTGAATCCATCTGGGGCAAACGAGACTCGGGAGTCTTTGATAAAAAAAATCTTTTGGCAGTCCATCCCTTTTCAATTCAGAACCACCACGTAAGTAATATCAGAATCGAACATAACTCTTGAGCCTAAGAACTTACCTCTTGCTGCAAAAAAGATTATGGAAAACAAGCAATATCACTGAAAACGATGGAGCAGACAAATATGAAGCTAAGACGAGCCTAGAAGTAAATACTAAAATATCAAGGACACTAAAATGTCCCAGTTCTGCACCTACCATGGGGAGAGCCACTTGACAGTTTTTGAAGATCTTCACGCACACGGTCTTCAACGCCTTTCTCTCTGCCGTACCTATGAGGGATATGTGCAGCACGGTGGGGGCTGGGATTCGACTTTTGGGATCCAGACCGTCCCAGCCGAGAGATAACCGGACTTCTACGTTCAAATGACCTGGACTGCGAAATTGGGGAGCTTGAAGAACCTTTGCGCTCACCATCTTCTGGATATTTATGAACGCCTTTATTATCACCCTCTTCTCTAATCTTATGAACAGCATCAACGCCTTTCTTCAAGATTAACCTATCCTTGCCACTGACGATTATGAACTTTTCCTCGATTTTGATTTTACATCCAATATCTTTCTCAATTTTGCTTACTACATCTTCTGAGAATAAAGCTTTCACATGAGGATCTCTTGCGGGCACCCTTTCAAAGAAGTCTTGTGACTTGCGATTAGCTCCAAGAGTAGATGGGCAACCCTAAAATGCTATTTATTAGAAACATCTAACTGTAATAGTAACACAAGAGCAGTTCAATAAATATACAAAAAAACATAACAAGAATTCATGTGAACGGTGAATGAAAAACTTTTTGCAACATCACATCCAAATTGGTTAAACTCTAAAAAAAATTCAGTCCAGATTATAAAGATTAAGGAGATCCATTTTTCAATTAAATTGGAGAAAATTGGCAGAATGTCGGATGAAACTTTGCAAATTGTTCCTCAAATTATTGAAGGTTAAGTAATGGATAAACCAACACCTAGAGCATTATTTACACTAATTTCCTTCACAAAACCTAGATTCTAGGAACAACACGAAGATACTAATTGAATTTGAGAAAGCTAAACAAAGCAAACCCAAGCATCATTAAGTAGAAGAAAAGCTCCTTCTTAGTCTAAAAACTCAAAGTGATTAATATATAAATATCCAAGATGCCAAAAATTTGGATAGGTACTGAAGGGGCCAAAAGAAGAACCCCTCTCTTGCACACAAACGTAAAGATAAACAATGATCCCATAAATATTGCAAGAGAAGTACCTGAGTAAAGTGACCTGGTTCGCCACATATTTTGCAAATCATCTCTTCTTCTTTTCTCTTCTTCCAATTCCTCTCTGTAGCCTTCGATTTGGCTTCCCAAACCTTTGCTTCTCGGCTAGTAAAATCTGTTGGGACAGCATTAGGATCGCGAGCTTGCTCATCTTCATCAGAACCTGCATGTGACCTTTTGCTTGTTTTTTCCGGTTCAGTTGGTGCAGCAGAACGGTCCATAGGGCCAGTGTATGCCTTGTAAATTTCATTAAATTCGTCATCAACATCCAAATCCTCTCTACTTCCCATGCCAGCCAAACCGGACTAACTGTTGGGTTTGCTTCGGTTTACCAATGGGACAAATAAAAAATCTGACAAAGAAAAGAAAGACCAATAATCACAACCTAAGTTGAGTTTTTGAGTCAAAATACGACGTTCGAGTATGATCATGACCTGCTCCATGAAAACAAAGGTCCATGAAATTATAGCTATCCTTAGATGTGATTACATATGAACCATACCTAACTCTAACTGAGAATTATCGAAGTATATCCCGCTTAATCATATTGTAATTGGAACCACAATAACAGAAAGGATGAAGCCATTCATGAAACATATTGCAAGACCAAGAACAAATCCAATATATCTAAATTGCATCAATGTGGATTCAACGCAGTCATTTCTTAATACAATATCAACCCAACCTATGCTCCACTCACTTTTAGTCGTTACACAAAGTCAATTTCATAATCAATCTACGAACCACTCAAATTTGGATACTAGCACCTTTCTAATCTATATATATCTAAAAGCTCACTCCTACCATTTGTGCACCAACTTAAGCAAAAAGGCGCTCAAAATCCCGCCCAAACATGTCTTGAAATTCGTACAAACTATTTCCACTTAATTTGGGAGCCAAAAATCACACAGAACCTTTTTCTTCTGTAAAGAAAAAAGCTGTCACAGCTGTAATAGCATTCAGTTTGGGAGCTAATAGCAAAATCT
>JAYJMF010342550.1:0-12523 GCA_036873715.1 Salvia sclarea
CTTCGGCTCCCCCTCGCTCGACTCATGGCTTAGAATAAGAGCGGCAAACAATTGGCCTAACGTTAGGCCGGCCTAACGCAAATGTTTGTCATTGTTATTATTCATTGCGGTGATATAGACAAATAAAAATATTATTAATATATGCAATAATGGATATCTCATGTGATTCTTTATCTTGGCTTATATGTTTTTCTCATTAATTTATTTATCTAGCTAGTAGGTGAGACATACAAATTTGATGAGTATTATGTTTCTTGGGATATTAGACTTATGTGAGCCGCTTTGGTAGAAGGTGATGCTTACGGCTTCCCGTTATCAAATTTCCATATATAAAATGGAAGGATTTGAAAGATTGGCCATATATACCGAGAATTAATTGATTTATAAAAATGATAATGATATCAGCAATTCAGCATGACAGAGAAAATGTTGTAGGAACATATCTTCCTTCGATTATTATATTTTGATATTTTACACACACGGACTAATTTAAACACAAGACCTTTTGCAGATAGAGTGTCTTTTGTTTCAATTTTGCCACTTAAACTAGGTTTTCGGCAAATTACAAATCTTGTTAACTATGCAAATAGCACGAGCAATATTTAATTTTGAGCTAAATGAATGGATTTAAACTAAATTGGGAGAAAATCTAACCTAAGCTAGCTCGAGGCTCAATAAAAGATACTGAAACAATTCAATACATTAACACCCCTTTTCAGAATACGCACCGGTTAGATTATAATCAGATCCCTCCTACTTGAAACTATAATATTTTATTTTGACTTCTTGATTAAGCCGTTTGGATGTGATTATTTATATTTTGTTAGGACTTCAGTTTACAATATGTCCCCTCCCACTCTTTTGTTTTCATATAAATTAAGATTAAGATAATACATTGAAGTTTCTTTAACAAATGTAATTTATATACATTTAACCTATTTTGCCGCAAGAAATTAGAATATGATTTTTTTTATATATAAATTGTGACTTTCTACAAATACTGGATATAGTTTTTTTTAGTAAAATAATCTTTAATACAATGTCCAAATAAAAGATAATGGAATATGAAATAGGAATTGGACTATATTTTTGAGATATCCAAATAAAAGATAATGGATTAATTTTATGGGACTGAAGAGTATTTCTTTTTACGTGGTGCCAATTTGACGATTCAAGTCTTCAAGCTTAACTCCTATATCAAGATTGCGCAATAAATATAAATACACTATATCCTAATTCAAATACTAGTATATAACAATGAGGATAATTAGGAACCTTAACCTTAAAAATATATAGTTATGATCAACTCACTTATCTTTTCTCGCTGTTGGTAAACGTGCTAATTATAGCATTGAAGATTAATAATATTATTTATTTTTGTTGCGTAACTGTTTTTTTAAAAAAAATGAATAAATAAAGAGATTAGACCACACTAGTTTTAAAAAAAGTTTATTTCAAATTACACAAATTCACACTACATGTAAATATAATATCATCTGCACATGAGTAAATGTTTATCCAAAGTGCAACAAAATTATATGTTGTGAAGTCCCACAACATAAAAGGAAGGCTGATAATGTAATTATTTTTTCCTTAAATTAAGAGATTATGGTATTCTAATTTTATAGTTCAAAGAACTAGATTTCACGATTCATGACTTTGAATCTAACAACACTTTTAAGTCCAATCTATCACGCAAAATTTATATAAAACAATTTATCTCTCTAGTATAATTTGATAGGTATTGCACCGATACCCCACAAATAGAGGCAGGATTTTCCTTATTAAAAGAAGAGAAATAGAATGCTTAGTATTATCATATAAAAAATGGGCCTCATAGACTTGATTTGATTTTAGGACGTAATGGCCCCCGCTTATCTCGATTTGTGACTTTCAAACAATTTTTTTTTTTTTTGCAAGATTTGTGGCTACTATTAGTTCAAATGTCGTCAAACTAAATTCAAATTATTTGAAGTTGAACAAATTGCAACGTTCGTATATGTATATAAGCTAAAAAGTTCTTATGAAAGATTCGACGTTTTAGTTATACAGTGTATTCCATTTGTAGGTAAGAATTCACATCACTAAAGAGGCATACATCCGTACTTTATAAAACGTTACTCCAACACAAAGGAAAAAATAAACATTGTAAATAAACAAAAAGCAGAATGCGAATATGCCATTTGTAATAATTGGCCTTCTCATATTTGGTTGGCCATTGCATACCAAAAAGGAGAAATAAATTCCTTCCTTTCCCTAATTCGATTTAATTTTGTAACAATATAGAAATGCAATTAGTATGAACATCTACACCTACCATGTGATATTTATATATGGGAAAAATATATTCCTTTGATTCCATAATTTAGTTCAGGGATGGTGTTAGTCCGGAATTCAATTCGTACATTATATCGAATTTCATATATGTGGCGTTGTGACTTTGTATATATTGAATGATGTGGAAACTTGGGATGTTCCACGCCACCAAATAAAATCGTATTATATCTTCTTTAAGGAAAATATAAAAGGATAGTAATTCTAAATTGAGAGAGAAAAATATTTATTTAAAAAGAAAAAATTGAAGAAAAAATAAAATTGGAAATATATGATGAAAATTATTAAATCAAAATAAGGTTATTTTGGTAAATTGGTTGTTGCTTATAAACTTATGAAAAAATAAGTTGAAGTTGAACAACTTATTTTTTTGAGAGTTTATTTTTCACAAGTTTTAAGCTCCTAAACATATAATAAATTGTTTAAGTTATAAGTTCAGCGAAACACCCTCCAAGTACCACATGTAATGCAAAATTTAACAAGCTAAAATTATCAATAAATCAAAGTACAGAATGAGATAAAATGTTAAGTGAATTTCGGATTAGAAAAATCATTAGGTCAAGTTAAAATATACATTTTCCATTATATATTGAATTCTTACATAATACCCATGTTAGCACATCATATAGAAAAGTTTAAATTAAATAAAGAGCGGCGTGACGAATCCTTCACGGCGGACTAATTAAATCTGGAAATAGCCGAATGTCATGGGAAGCATACCTGTGACTAGTGGGGGCAGTTCCGTCATTTGGGCTACATATGATAAATATGAGTGAAGCCTATTTCCGTCATTCGCTCCCACTCATGTCTTACTGTGCGCGCCCCACCCCACACCCAGGAATGGCTTGCAGAGTTGGCAATGTCGTCTTCTCTATTGTGCTCATTTAGCTCTCTCTCTCTCCCTCTCTCTCTCTGTGCAGTTATATTAGTAGTACTTAGTAGACAGATAAGGCTTTTCTCTCTCTAGACATCATTCTCTCAGCAGTTACGCTGCTGTAATCCGCTTACCTAATTCCACCCCCCCTCTCTCATTATTCCGTCATTCAATTCACCTGCAATCATTTCGCATTTCCTTTTTGTTCCTGGGTGGAGAATTTGAGAAGCTGTTGGGATTTCTCCCTTTTCTTTTGACTCGTGTGTGGACCAACGCGATGCCGTTGGTCAGAGCGGAGGTCAGGAATGAGTACGCGCTTGGAGCGCCGGAGCTTTACAGAGAGGCCAAAAAGGAGGAGCCTAAGGAGATTCTCGAAGGAGTCGCCGTCGCCGGCCTCGTCGGCGTCTTGCGTCAGCTCGGTGATCTCGCTGAGTGAGTTTCCTTTTCTTTTTTCTGTTTCCTTCAGCCAGCTCCTCGGGTGATTGAGTTCGGTCCTAATTCGGGAAATTTTTGTTAATTTGGGGGATTTTCTGTACGTTGGGAGTGAAACAATGGTATGCTAGGTTACAAATGTTGTACCTTGTGTGGAAGGGAAATTGTTTCAAGTTGGTAACTAGTTAGTTGTTTAAAATTTGTGATGTTGCTGCTGCTGTCAGTTAATTAAGGAAAGGGGATTGTTTCCATTTTTTTACTGCAGCTTAATGTGCAGCTTGGTCAAGATTGGGCCAAGGTATTTTTATGCGGAATTAGGCTAGCAAGTAATCTACATTTACACGAATTCATGGAGACAGATGTATATGGGGGGGAGTTAATTGCATATTCCACATAAATGCAAATAACCGAATCCAGAAGGATTGGAAATAAATAATGTTGGTTAATTAAGTTATAAATGTATTGCCAAAAGTATAATAATATGTAAACAAGGATTTCAGACAATTTCATAAATGATATTGAGATAGCGTCTTTGCATCTGTTAGATTTGCAGCAGAAGTTTTTCATGGGTTGCAGGAAGAAGTGACCATTACAACTGCTAGAAGCCATAAGTTGATGGCACGTGTTCGACGAGTTGAATCTGCTCTTTCTCCGCTTGAGAAGGCTTTACTGGCTCAAAGGAGTCACTTACACTTTGCATATACAGCTGGTAATCTCCGGCCTTGCAATTTCCATCCCGATATAATTTTTCCCATTGTTGAGTCGTGTCAACTGTCAAGTGATTTTAGCAGCTATAGATCTTTTTTTCAAGCTGTATGCTCGTAGCTGTCTCTTGAAGTTTTGTAATTTAGAACTGCATGAAATCATAATTCCTACAGAATTGCTCTGCCATCTTTTGGTCCTTACAAAGAAAATCTTCTATAGGTTCCAATTGGCATACGCGGATCCGATGTGACCAAAATCATTTTATCTATAGTGATGTTCCCCAATTCATCACGGAAACTTATGAAGACTGCCGTCACCCACCTTGTTTGCATATGCTTGATAGGTATGGGCAACTCTTAAACTTTAATATAAACTCCCATTCTTGGCATGTGGATAATTCTATTGTTCTCTTTTAGGTTTGATGCTGGTGGTCCTGGATCTTGCTTGAAAAGATATTCAGATCCAACATTTTTTAAGAGAGCATCCGTTGCATCTGGTGAAGCTAGTATAGACAAAATTTCAAAAGAAAAGAAGGGCCGCAAGAGTAAAGTAAGATGCTGTAAAACCACATTATTATAGACATAAGCTTTTGCTAGGACTTGAATGTGATGTATATCTTTAAGCTTCCATAATCTATCCCTCAGTTTACACTTTATAGTATCTTTTGTGCCTTTAAAACTTGTATAAGTTCCTAAATTACCAGGCATTCTTGAATGGCTTTATTAGCAGCATTGAAGATTGCCTGCAATGATGTATGTTCTGAATTCTTCTGGTTCATAAAATATGAAGTACAAAAAGATGGAAATGATGGAAACAAAGTATTTGCTTTATTTGAATTTAGTTTACTTCATGACCGGTACCTGAGTAGGGTGGCATTTGGTTCAATCCAAGTAATTTTGTAACTGCTCCTTCCAGAAGTGAACTTTGTGAAGATTCAAAGTATATACTTTTCTCGAAGTATGTGTCTGAGAATTTTCTCAAATTCTGATATGCATTCAGGTTGTTATAGTCACCTGGATAAAAAAGAACTACACATGCTTGGTCATTTCTCCTTTTTCCAATTGAATGGGCGATGATTTTGCACCTGAAGAGTCTTGTAAGGGACTAAGGGTCATCAAGTGTTGAGAGTTTCTCCTTTCTTATGAGTTGTTCAATTATGTCATGATGGAGGCAACTTATAGCTGAGTCATGATAGAGAAAATGGTAGCGCCATTGATTGCTTATTGTCTTCAGTTGTGTGGTAATTCATATCTTTTTGCGTATGTAACTCCTGTGACCCTGTCAACTGGCATGGCTGAGGATTTACATTTCTTTTTGTGTGCTTAATTTATAGGACTTATGAAGAACTTTCACTTTTATTCTCATATAATGCACCAAAAGAAAATGGAAGGAACCTGAAATGCAAAAATAATATATTGGATACATATATATGCCTTATGTCTTTCAGTGTTGCTTCTTATTCTTTTCCCCGTTTACATAGTTGCTTATTTTTCTCTCCTGCTTGCATGTTCCGAACCTTGAGCAGAAAAGGAGGTCACGGCCCAGGAATGGAGAAATGTCACGGGATGCATCATTTCCGTATAATAATCGCAGGTAAGTGCTGTTTATGATATATCATGAAAAAGAGAAGGGGTTGTAAATTGTGGTGAAAGCATGGAATGCATGTATGATATGCTATAGTAAAATGAATAATTGTGATTATCCATGACAATGACTAACCTTATGATTTAAAAATTACAGAGTGCCGTTCAATCAGCAGAGTATTGATGGGCATAATTCCCCCACTCAAACAGCATCGACATATGATACCATACTTAGATCAGATTTGGGTGAGCAGTCAAATTTGGATTTCAGAAATGGGTCAGGCTACATTGAAGGTGATTCCCGTCCTAGTTATTCAGTGGAACCTGAGTCTAGAGATTCCATTTCTTCTGCAGTAAAGAGGCATGCAAATGATTTCCTAGATTACGGTTTCCTTGAGGAAAAGGTTACAGATGTGTATGATGCTATTGAAGTGGGTACTCAAGAGCAGCCTGGTTTTAGTTCATCTTCTGTGACTTGGGAAGAGAGGAGAGAATCTTTTGAACCTACATTACAAGAGTGTAATATTGATGACATGGTACAGGAGTATCATCATAATGGACATTTAGAATCATTTTCTCTGAATTTGGACATGGAAACACTTGGAGATAAGAGTCTAGGTTTTGAAAGAGTTGACAATATGGATGGCCAGTCTTGTAATGAAGTTGAACTAGGACGAGAACAAGAACCAGAACCAGAACCAGAACCAGAATCTGGTGCTGTTCATGTAGATGACATAGAAAGTGAAACTGATTTTATGGATGCACTTAACACCATCGAGTCAGAATCGGAAACTGATATAGACAGCACAAGAAAACAAGTTGTAGAACATCAATCTAAGTTGGAGGAGAAAGGAGAAGATGATGAAGAGTGCGAGCTCAGAAGGCATGACTTGGAACGTCAATCATCATGTCCAGAATCTGATGTTATGGCCAGCAGCCCTCCAAACAATGGTAGTCACAGTCCTCGTGGACAAGGTCTAATTTTAGTGCCTCAAAAATCCTGTTATGCGACCGACTTTATTAATGATGCATCACCAGAGGATGATCTTATCTCAGTATCCCTTATGGACAAGGGCGTACAATCATCTCAAAGAGCTGGAGATTCAGCCACTCCAGGCCATCCAAAGAGCAGCGGTTCTCATGACAATCATAATAGTGATGCTGACAGTCACGTTGCATTTGTTTCATCCACTGTATCATCTAACTTTGGAGATGGCAGGCTAGCACCAGTTATTGATGAGACAACGAAAAGTCCAGAATCTAAAAAACATGGAAGTTCTGAGCATAATTTAGAATGTTGGTCTTCGGGTCCTGAATCTAATGCTGTGGCCAGCAGTCCTCTGACCAATGGTACTAGTGGACATACTCTCCCAACATCTCAAAAATCCGTTTGTGCAACTGACTGTTTCGCCAGTGAAGCATCACAAGAAGATGATGTGAACTCAATCTCTGAGCTGAACAAGAGTTCACAATCATCACAAACACCTGGAGATGCTGTGAGTTCAGGCCACCCAAAGAGCAGCGATTCTCATAAAAATGGTAACATTGATGCTGGCATGTATATCAAACCTGTTTCATCCACTGTATCATCTAACTTGGGAGATGGTAGGCCAGGACAGGTTACTGATGGAACAAGGAAAAGCTCAGAATCTCAAAAACATTTACCAGAAATTTCTAATGTCACTCCAGTTTCATTCTGGACAAATGGTGGCTTGCTCGGACTCCAGCCATCAAAACCACCAGATTGCAGTGTACGGAATACTCTTGCTGAAGACACCGAGTGTAAGAAGGATGGAAATAATAATTCCTCTATTCAGCATCTTATTCTCAGTGATAATTCAGGTAAACCAGATCAACTAGAGATGTCCAGAAGCATTGAAGAGGACATTGAAATGGACGTTTCTAGCCATGAATACCAGGAAAGTGGTGTGGCATGTAGAAAGGCATCTTGGAAAATATCACCTGCTGACTTAGAAATTAATCTTGGAAAATTAGGTGATTCACTTTATCGGAACAATGCCAATTCTACTGGATCAAGTGTGACTGCACCTGGAAGTTCTATGCCTGCCAATTCAGCTCATCAAGAAAATAGCACAAGCTCATCTCGGATGTCTGGACTCAGCAATAGATTTCCAACCGGATCTAACGAAAAATCACTGCCTGGTGGGGATGGCAACGCGTATTCTGCTGGCTACAAAATTGCTAGAGATTTTGAGCTAAAAAATCGTCAAAGTGTGGAATATAATGTGTTGTCTGGACGAAGTAAAGATCTCTTTGGTGGTAAATCTCCTATATTATCTCCATCCTCATCACCTCCACTTGAACACATGAAAATATCTTTCCAACCACTAAATGGATTTGAAAGTTCGAAGCTGAAATTGAAATTCCCTGATGGGAAGACGAACAATGGAACTGGTAGTGATATATACCCTTCATTTCAGTTGGTTCCTGAGGTGTCCATTCCTCGGTACAGTGTTGGTTCAGATTCGGATGCCGACACATTCTATAGATCATCACCTTCTTTATCGGATGATTGCCATAGCAATCAGTCAGAATCAAATTCTGAGCAGTGGGAGTCAAGTGAATCTCCCACTAGCAAGGATCGGGATTTATATGACGCCCTTCGTCGAATCTCTCTGACAGAATCTGTTTCAGAAAATGGGAAGGCAAACCAGGAACCTATCAATGGTAACTTGGGGGTTCAATTTCCTTTCGTTGAGAATGGGGTGCAAAAGTCTGAATCTTGTCGTTCATTTGATCTTCAAAGTTTAAGCACCATAAATAACTCGTTCAGGAAGGAACTAAGGATTGATACCAATCCTAAGGATCTTGTGGAACCACATTTCTTGCCTTCTTCTGCTCTACCACCTCTTCCTCCTTCTGAGTGGCGAGGTACGACGCTTATGGATGACAAGTCTGACTCAATGCCTGAAGGCTCTTACTATGCTCTTGATCTTACACGTTCAGCCTCAACCATATCTCAGCCAAAACCAGCCCCCTTTAGTGAAGATCAAATTGATACCGCAAATTTTCAGAATCGGAAGGTCTGTCATCTCTCTGTCCCTTCGTCTACTTCTTTTTTCAATTATTAGTTATCTTTCCTTTTCTTTTGGGGTGGAATCACTAGTTACTTATGATCAAGCTATTTATGTACTAAGCAGCTCAGTTCACAAAAGTCAAATGGACAAAGAGAAACAAGCCAGGGCAAGAATACAGATGAAAATGATTTTCTGCACCAAATTAGAACAAAGGTAAGTTACTGTTGATAGGCTATTTCCAAATGTCATTTCTTTGAAATTGGTTTCATATGGAGATTTAGAGACTTGCACCTCAATATCAGATGAGTAGTAATGGCTAGTGGCAAGCATTCTTTGCAAGCACAAGCTGCACAACACTCTATTTACCTAGAATATATGCTGTAGATTTAGTTAAAATTTCATGTTATTTATTAGTAGTCTTTCAAGTTTGTCTGTGATTTAATATTCACTGTACCTTCTGTGGAATGTCAGCATATTCAGACGACATCTTGGCTATGTCTGGTCTTTATATTATTCATTTTGGATCTTTTTTTGTGATGTTGGTTTACCAGCATTCTGTGCTCTCATTATTTGTAATCCAGGGTCTCCTGTCACGTAGAAATTCTATTTTTTGAAGAAAATACCCAACTGCCATAAGCATAAATTTTTACACCACTCATAATGATGAGACAGAGTTGTGCCAACAAACTTGAGTATGCTGCATATTGCCTTGCATTTTTTCTCTCAGCGCTGACTTGTGGTTTCTCCTTTTTCTTGTTTTCCTTTTGATCGTTTTGGCCTCAGTCTTTCAATCTGAGACCAACCATGACGGCAAGATCAACTGCACCATCAGGGGGCCCTGCCACTGTCCAAGTCAATGCAATTTTGGAGAAGGCAAACGCAATTCGCCAGGTCTCTCTCTCTCTCTCTCTCTCTCTCTCTACGCGCGCGCACGCACACACATTCATTATGAGCGAAAGATACATCAGCCTATCTCTGTTATTCACCATGTTAAGTCTGTTGACTCGTTTCAGGCCGTTGCAAGTGATGCTGAAGATGATGGAAATTGGAGTGACACTTAAGTAATCTTAATTCATGTTATAAGCTATAAAAGAAACAGTCCGACGGCCCTGAAATTTTGACTTACGAATTCGATGACGCCCATAGTAAATAATTGTGAATAATCCATGTTTGTAATTAGTTTTCTAGGTCCTTTGGTTGTATGATAAAAATATTGTTCCTTTGTAGTCCAAATTATCTAGTGATAGGTGGGGAAAAATCTGAGGCCGGTTGACTAATCTGCATCCATGCTTGGATAGTTGGATGTAAATTGCTATTTGTATCGAGTCACATCTTTGTTATATTTGTTCTTTTTCCATTTTTCAGTCCCCTTGCAAAAGCCGTGTTCAGCTCCATTATGCATGTTTTCTCAGTGCATAAAGTTTGACAGTGAATTTACTATTTGATACTTGTCCACCAAAATGTGTATACCCGGCACGGTTTTTTATAATGTGCTTTGACTTTGAGTAGAAATATATAGCGAGTGGAATTTTGGTCCCACTTGAATTTGTGTTTAAAATTAATTTAGTATAGATAAAGTAATGATGTTAATATGTGGGATTAAATGTGGGTCCATCAATGACATGTTTGTAAATGATGTAGATAAAGTAATGATGTTGATGTTTGATGTTAAAGGTGGAATAGAAAAGTTTCCCAAAGTAACAAAAATGAAATGTTAAATATTTTAGTGGACGGACTAAAATGGCAAAATGTTAAACATTTTGGTGAACGAAGGGAGTACTATATCATAATTTTAAATTTCTTTCATGCCAAAAAGAAAATTGAGCTGACAAGAACATTGGCACGCTAAGCAATCCAACTTTTTTATTTTTGGTCAGTCCAAAATTGTGCGTTTGCGAAATACAAACAAGAAAGAGACACACTCTCATGCGGTTAACCGCATGGGTGAGGCGTGCAAGAACCGACCCGGTTTGATCGGGTCGACGGGTCAAATAATAATATTTAATTATTTTTTAATTATTTTTAGTTTATTTTTTTTAAATTTTTTATGGCACATAGTTATACATGACACTTATAGTGATATAAAACAACACTAATGTTTATTCGAAATGATGCTATCTTATTCGAAACGACACTAATCTCTCCGCCTTCGACTCCGATTTCAATATATAGATAATGCAAGTAGCAACAGTTTTGTCTTTGAGCTCGTTTCGAGTTCGCCTTTGGCTCCCCCTCGCTCGACTCATGGCTTAGAATATGAGCGGTAAACAATTGGTACTTTATTAGTATATAACTAAAGTGTCATTTTAACACACTAAAAGTGTCATGTTATATAACTAAAAGTGTCAGTTTATTATATACAATTAAAATGTCATTTTATCACACCAAAAGTGTCACTTGATATAATTAAAAGTGTAATTTTATATAATTAAAAGTGTCATTTTTATTGAAGGCAAAAAAATAAAAATTAAATATTATTATTTGACCCATTGATCGGATCAAACCCAGGTTATACAGGTCGAGACGGGTCGAGTTCGCGGATCCCACCAACATTTACCAACAAGAAATGACCAATTACTGTCGAGTGATATTTTTGGTACTTGGTAGGATATAAATTTTGGATCACATGCTATAATATTACAGCGCTTAAGTTGCATATTGTAAATTGTAATTAAAGTGTGAAACACTGAAGGTGACAGATTTTAATATATTTCTTATAATAACTTTAATTATTTTATTTTTAGTGGTAGTTTATATACTAGTTTTATATTATATACTTCCACTTCCTATTATATATGTGACTTTGTTTTCTTTTTGGGCCATTCAAAAAAAAATGTTCACTTACATTTTATAGACACGGACCTCACACAATCCTCGTAACTTTTTCCCCTGTATTGTCAACTTGGTAACTAAAAACATGTTATGCCCACTATATATAATTACCTTTACAATTGTGGGACCTCTCCTCCACAAACTTTGCATTCATTACAAGTTTGTGCACATTTTTTATGAATAGAGAGAGCATATATAGAGATTTAAGATTAATTAAGAATGGTAAATATTGAAGTAAGAATGATGCACATATGAGTTGTACATGAACCACTCCCTGTATATATAAGGTTGAGATATAGTGAGGATTGATTTTTTTTCGTGAGAAATGAGAATGACAAAAAAGAGCATAAAATTCATGAACAAACACATAAAATCAACAAACAAGAAACAAGCAAAATAAAAATCAAATTTTCCCCCTCTAGGATGCAAATTTGGTATTTATTCTCGGGAATTTCTTGTTCATGAAATTTATTGAGTTGTGTATGTGTAATTTGCATTTGAGCATGCGTAATTTATATTTGTTCATTTATACACAACCTTAATTGTTAGATGTAGATATTTAAAGGGTAATGATTCTATATCATTTCTCACAACGTATAATTATTCTCACGTAATCCAAATCATATATATATATATAGGGATTCGATAAAATACATCACCCTATTAAAATAAGAAATAAGAACTAATCTGATTCGTTTAATTTTCAAAATCAATGGCTAAGATTT
>JAYJMF010342561.1:0-12523 GCA_036873715.1 Salvia sclarea
GTGAACTGTGTTCTGCATTTTCAACTATGTTCAGTATAATTTGTTAACTAACACAGTTGAAAATACAGAACACAGTTCACTACTGCATAGTTAAACTTACATTTTCGTCAACTTGCCATTTTTTTGCTCTCTCAGCGAAGCCATCTGGACACTTCCATTTCTTGTACAAATTCTTCCCATTGAAAGTTGTTGAAGACTATTTGATTTTGCGTTCTTCTTCGAACTTATGTTGCAGAGTAACCTAAAAAGATGTAAATGTGAGTACACAGTTGAAAATTGAGTACACAGTTGAAAATACAGTACACAGTTGATATAGTTTCGATTTTTCACTTACATAGATGTCCGCGCCCTCTGTGGTCACATGCTGACGAGTGTTGAGTTTATTTCTCTTGTATAACACATACATATCTAAGACTTGTATCACAAAAGAAGACAATAAACATTTCTAAAAACATTATGTAATGTGTTATTCGTGTATTACCTCTCCGGTGAACTGAGCCGTAGAATCCTCAATCAACATAAGGAACTTCTGGTCAAGTCGATGCCCAAGGTCAATAACCGGAGGTGCACGACTTGCATTGGAATTTCTAAACTCCTTATACATCTTATGGATATTGGAAGGTGTACGAGAAGACTCTCCAATAAAAGGATCCGAAGAGCAGCAGTCGGCCTAGTCTTTCACGGGCCCAAACTAGTATCTTTCCCGTCAACCTCTTCATCATCCGCTGACGAGAAATCCGATTCTACAAACTCGATCCCTGACTGCACCTTGCTGCCTTGGGGCTGTTGAATGGCCTGCTCCTCGAGATCGGGTATGGGTTGCTTGTTGCCCTGAACCTCAGGCTCGGGTGGAGTTTGCTTGCTGCTCTGGAGCTACTCATTGCCCTGCTCCATGAAGGGATGCTCCACGAAGGGCTCGATTGCGTTCTCAGACGGTATGCTCTGGTCCTTGGCGTGCTCGGATAGTCCACGTCTGCTGCTTGATGTTTGAGTCGAACTTGAGGTAATAGATGGCTCCTTATCCATGGGGGCTCCAATCATGGCTAACAAGGCCCTAGTAAGAGTAGCTAATATGTCCCGATTCTTAGACATATCTATGGGTATGTGAGAATGTCGGCAGGGATGTCTATGCAAGCAACATGTCACCGGTGGCTCCTTATCCACCTTGGGATCCCGGCTCGGCTTTCTTGAAGCTACCCTGCTCCTCGACGCTCGTTTTGCTCCGTGAAATGGCTCATCACAAAGCTGAATCACAGGTTCCCTGCTACGCTTTTGGGTCTCCGCTACACTCTTCTTCAGGTCTCGTTTTGCTCCGCGTCGTTACTTCTTCTTCGTGGCATCGAGTTTCAGCCTAGAAAGCCCTTCATCTGTCTCAGCTATCCCGTGCATTGTCAATTTCTCGGCTATGGGCAACTTCCTCCCCGGATATCGAGCACGTGGCATATATAACACCTCTTGCTCCATTCCCACCCATTCCTTAACCAAATAACAGAATTCCTCCAGTTCCTCCTCTTCATTAGATTCCAAATGGTTAATCACTAGCTATAACAAGTAAAAGAATGAATAAATTCAACTGTGTGGTCGAAAAATCCACTGTGTACTCATAATTCAATTGTGCTAATAATCAATTGTGAGCTAAAAATTCAACTGTGTTCATAAATCAATTCATAATGCAACTGTGTGCTCATAAACTTCAATTGTGCTCATACTCAACTGTGTGCTTATAATTAAATTTTAATGTTTAATAACTTAATTAAATTTACTTACCTCAGGCTGGGCCAAAAAGCCACAAACTTCATTAGTGCACTGGTGTGTTTTCAACGTTAGACAATGGAGAATTTTAGGTACTTTATCTCACTGCCCACACAAGTGTCCTGGAGCAGGAACAACCTTGTACAACCAGATCTGTAGAGCCCAGATCGGTCCGAAAAGTGATATGTATTACGGCTGAAGAAATCTGTATGCTTGGGGATCAGGCTCATGTTGTGGCATAGTATCTAGTATGTGTACGCTTCCAGCCCTCTTCATCCTCGATGAGAGTCCACACCAAGTCGGCGACCCAAAGATTCTCGACGCACACGAGGAGATGATAAAGGAATATAATGTTAGCGGCCTTCACATAATCAGTCAACTCTTTGCCCAATAACCCTCGATCAAAGAAAGTTCGAAGCTTTTCAATTCTGATCGGTTCCCCATAAAATACTCTGAACAACATGCTGGACTCGGGGATGCGGTGATACTCAACATTGAGCTCGTAGTTCTTCTTCGTAAACAGGAGTCCCGTCACCAGCGCATAGTCGGCACTGTGAATGGCACATCTCTGCCACCGATCCGAAACCACCTCAAGTACTTTGATATAACATCACTACCATTCTCCAGTTCATGCGCCATCAACTCGTGCATAGCGATATTGGTACTAGTACCAATCCTCAAATCGATGAAGTGGCCAAATGGTCCGGCCCGAAACAACTTCACAGCTTCATTATCGCCAACCAAACGTAAGACGCGTTCAACTAGCTCTATGACCTCGTGTTTAACATATTGGTTAATACGAGAGCTCAATGGTTTCAGAGCTGCCCTTTCCCATTTAAACCTAGGCTGCAAACAAGTAAAACAACTAATAAGTTCAATTGTGTACTCGTAAAATTAACTGTGTGCTAATAGTTCAACTGTGTGCTCTAACTTCAACTTTGTTAAAAAATCAATTCTTCTCATAATCAACTGTGTACTCACTATAAAAACCAAGCATATGAAACAATTTCAAGATCATAATTTGCACCATAAATCATAATTTACAAGGTCATAATTTCAAGATTATAATTTCATAAGAAGCAATACCCAAATTTTAGGAATCAAACAAAAAAACCCTAATTTATAACATAAAAGTCATAATGTATTACTTCGAAAATCAAATCAAACTTACTGGAGAGTTCATCGCCATCGTGTTTGTCACCGCCGTCAGGCGCTCTGGGTCCACCCGCCGCTCGAGGTCCTGCTCGGCGTTGGGGGCCGCTACTGCACGCTCAACGTCGGCGGTAGGGGTCGCCGCTCCTCGCTTGGCGACGCCGCTGCTCGTTCGTTGTTAGGCGAAGCTGCTCGCTTGGCGTCGGCTCGATGTTGGGGGCCGCCGCTCCTCACTCGGCATCGACGGTAGGTGATGCCGCCGCTCGCTCCGCCGGCGCGATTCTTTGGTCGCTCATGGGTGTGGGTGGGTGGATTTGCAGAGGGGAGGCGGAAGATGAGCTGCAGCTTCCAGATGTGTGGGTGAGGCGGTGGGGAAGAGAGAGAGAGGGGAGGGGAGAGACGTGGGGGTGGGTGGGGTTTTGATTTTTGAATTTGATTAAGACATTTCTGTACTTTCAATATATTTTGCCTATATTTGTCCACTCGTATAAAAATATTTATATTGGACACAATTTTATCCTAAATGGCTGTATATATTTTTCACCGATATATAATCAACACAAACTCATACCCAATTTATCCAAATAAAATCACTAATATCTTCTTGAAAAAATAAAAACAAAGCAAAAGGCCACGTTTGTTTGCAATTAAACCATATCAAAGCGAAGCTAACCCCCAAAAAATGAAATTTAAGGTTGGAAAATGAAGGGAGAAAAATACGCATAATAAATCACCTGATGCCTCTGCTCCAATTGCAGTAACTCACAATTTAGCTTTTGCAGTTGTCACACACCTCTCAAAGACATTTCTTCTTTTGGAGATGAATAAATCTTATTTGAGCTATGGAGTGAAAAAAGAAAAAGGATGAGAAAAAGAGAGGAGGATCAAAGAGCGCAGAGAGAGGGAACCCATTAGAAATAGAAATAGAAATAGAAATTTAAAACCATTTCAAATATAAATTGCGTTATTGTAGGTAATATATGAAAATAACCTTTTTTATCGTAAATTTAAAAAGTGGTAGTTATTAAGATTAAAAAATAATCTATTTTTACGTTAAAATTACGTAATTGGCCTGATTTTGATATTGGTAATCCGTTAAAACGCCTAAATTCAGAAATTATATGGTAACTCATGAGTCAATAAGATCCAATTTCGAGTTTGCATTAACAAACTTGTAAAACCAAGGCACGAGGTATTTCACGGATGTGATCTTGTTCTTGTTAACTCATGAATTGGTGAACAAATGCTCCAATTCTTGAATAACTAGATTTTGGCGACTCTCTCTCACGAGCGATCTACGATCTAACCTGCAATAACGACGTCAATGACGACGAAAGATCTCATGGTCGGAACAGCTGATGGATCAAGGCGTCTCTCCGATGGCGGAGGAAAATTCATGAGCTACTTCAATATCTATAAAACACGGTGAGGGTAAAAGAGTAAAGTTGGACAAATTTTATATTTTCTATTTAAGTGGCAGATTATAACTTTACTAGATTACAATGACAATTATTACATGCTGATCAATTAAATGTAACTACAGAAAATTGCACATTTACACACATACATTATACACCTACAACATTAACTAAAATAACAAGAAATCGCAATATCCAAGATCCAATTGATTGACAAGAGTGCTAGTTAAAAAATATATTATCCACCTTTAAAAATTACATAAAAATACATTTGCAATATCCACCTTCAAAAGGATGTTTCTCGGCAAAACTGGGTTCTAACAGTGAAAGAAAAAGGGCATAATACAAAACACAAGAATCATCGGCGCCATATAACCTAGTCCGCATTAAGCGCTTCTAGCTGTTTTCTCAATTCTTCGAGGTCATCAACGGTCGAAGTGGTGGTTTCCTCCGTAGCAGGTGGCTGCTGAAACGCATCAGCACTCGGAAGCTCATGAACGAGGCCTTCGGTTATGGCACCTAAACGAGTACACAAACATCAATAGAAAGACAAAAAAGAATTTGATCTTTGTGGAGCCTTAACATAAATTATGATTTTACAGCAAAAGAAAAGATACTGACCTGAAATGACGTCTGAGCCTTGTACATCATCATTGTCAACGACACTGGGACACGAGAAAGATAGAAGAATGAACCACTATAGCTCCCAGTAAAGAACAAAGAGATATTGAAAATTTAACTCAGATGATATGTAACTGGAAATAGTAGCACCGGAAATTTAGTTAACTAAGAGGTGTATTTATGAAGAAAAATACAATAAAAGTAGGTTAATGAATTATCCGATGTAGGGCAGGTGTCATAGTTCAAAGAGTGCTTAATATGTTACCTAATGTTCCATTCGTTATCATCGTGGAGGCACTCGGGTTCTACTGTTTCTTCAGCCTCAAGCTTGGCTTTAGCAGCAGCAGCAGCGTCTCTGGCAGGCTTCGCAAGCATATACTCTTTCTGCCCCGTAGCATTTCACAGATAGATTGCAAAGTTAGATATTGCAGATTTTAACAACAGATTATCATGAGAGCTGTCCAGCTTGGGTACCTGTCTCTCCAAACAAGCAGCATTAGAACATTGAGGGTTTGGCTTCATTTCCATTGTCGGGAAGTAGTCTTTGAGAGCATTGTAACCCTTATCATGAAAGAAAATGTCACACTTTAAAAGCAACAACAAGCCCCACCAGATAGTAACATATAATGACATTGACAAGTGGGTGGCATTTTGTAGCTTCAAAGACAAATATTATGATACAACAGGTGATGGGTTCAGACATATCATGCAGAATAAATAGAGAATTCACAAAGAGAGAGAGAGAGAGAGAGAGAGAGAGAGAGAGAGTGTGAGAGAGAGAGTGTGAGAGAGAGAGAGTGTGTGAGTGAGAGAGAGAGAGAGAGAGAGAGAGAGAGAGAGTTTTACCAAATACGGAGTGACACTTCCAAACTTGAGCAAATATTTAAGAGTGTTTTGAACAAGGAGCCCTGCAACAATTCCCTTCAAGTCAACTTGAAGTAGTCAGAAATATAAAGGGAATAAAAAGAGAAGCACAAAACAAGTCAAATATGGTTCGAGGCATTCAAATGCTTACCATTGTAGTTGGCAAAGATGCAGCACAAACCCCTTCACGCTTCAGTGTACGTTCATCAACACCAGATGCTACAACCTAAGATAGAAAATTTCAATAATAAATGGATGTTTCGTGATTGCAGCAGAATGATGCAATAGCCTGAAAACAACATAAAAGCAAAAAACATAACAGAAGATTTCTGGTAAAAATAAAAATCTCATTTTCGGTAAAGTTTTTAGCATTCAGTCCTAGTTTACAACATACAATATCAACAGTCAGGTCGAATAAAGTGACACAGCTTTCGAGAGATCAAAATATCGTACTTCCACAGAAATTATACAATGCAATTCGTACACTTACCAAGGGAGGTGCACATGCAAAACAAGCACTTTCACCAGGAACCAACAACTGTATATGACCAGAAACAGCATTCTCTGATACACCTGTATAAAAGATTTCACATTAATTGCAAGTGTAGATCAGCATGATCGTAATTTTTTTTTTACAAAATCTGATTTATGTAAGGCCCACACGGATGGACATATTTTCAATGTGAGAGACAAAAAAAGGATAGCATTTTTCAGATGGTGACACACTGAAATGAAATAGAAAAATTAGGGCAGCTTTAGTAAAGCCTTGACCTTCAAAGGTATGAATTATTCAATAATAAAGCTGCTAAGTCATCTAAAGGTCTCAAATTAAACCAGTTCGTGTTTGTGTTGTAAAGAATATGCATTGCTTACCAGACTCCATCCATGTTTGGTTCAACTCATTGCAAGCCTGCACCCCATACCACATTTAAGTTTTAGTGTTAAAAGAAAAGGTAGATTTAATTTTTCTAAAGTCCAGAAGAGCATTCGGTGTTTAACCAAAAACATTATAACAATATAAGATCTTAGTTCTGACCTGATTTACCACCATTCGTGCTTCGTAATTGTCTACACAGCTCAAAACAAGATCAACTCCACTACCTTCTTTATCTGGACGAAATGATTTATTTGTAAGACTTGACATGAAGGTCTCAAAGCCTTGCACTGTTGTAATGTTCAAAGTATAGCTCTGTGAAACAAGATCAATTGATAAATCCACAGAAAACAACAAGAGATATTATAGTTTGTTAATTGGACACATAGGCTAGCTGAAAATTTACTAGTACTTTACCTCAAGTACAACATCGGGGTTTATGCCCGAGAGTGTTTGGACGGCAGCATCTGTCTTAGTCATCCCAGCCTATAACATGGTAGTATATTTTAGCTTGCAGATAGAAGAACAATAAGTAGAGAAGTTATAGGAATAATGTAGGCCTCAACCCAAGCACCTAACTAGTTCACCTTCATTAAGAAAAAATCAGTAATGCAATGATAAATATTTTATGATACAAATTTCATGTAATATTGTTGGAGCTGGTGAATAGAAGAATATTAGGATCTTTTTTCTTATAACTTTTTCCTATTTGTTTTCAGACAAGCTTCATTTCCCGCTATATTTTACTTCAATATAATAGCAATTTGTATTTGAAAGAATAGGCATTCGATGAATATTATCACAAGGAAGGTTCAATTCTAGATACCAATATTTTTAAAAATTACTTATATTTGATAATATACTATAAGTGCACCTGATCAGGACGGAAAAAAAGCCTATTCATGTTAGCTAACTCCACTTTATCGTAATCATACAACAAGAGGCGACCGATGCCACACCTTGTTAGCATCTCAGCTGCAACACTTCCCACACCACCTATACCCTGTAGAGCAATGTTTATTGTAACGGGAACCATGATTAGAAAGATTCTAAAAGAAAGGATACATCTAACAGGAGAAGTTTAAATACAGACAACTATGGCAATTGAAAATTCCCGAATTCTTTCATAGTTATCCACGATACCCATCCTCTGGAGTGCCATAAGTCTGCTATAGGGGTTGCTATCAACCACCTCGGCACTCATATCCTGAATTAAACAGTAAGCAAAGTTAATGTCTTGATCAATCATGACAGCTTAGTAAGCATATGAAAAATGATAACCTTAATTTTGGATCGCTGTGCATTTGCTAATTTATCTGCTGCAGATAGATGCTCAACACGTGATTGTATCTACAACAACAAGGCACATATTTAGAACAAGAAAAATTCCAAAGGAATTGTACATACTACATAGAAAACTGAGGGTAATCTACTACATAAGAACTAATCACAAATAGAGAGACTAATTGTATTGCACATCTTTTCCTTCCTTCCAATTTCCCCAATTAGCAAAAAATTTAAAGGCCGCATCACGGTGGACCGTTGGCCTCAGGCATTAAGCCAGCACACACACACGTCTCATAATCTCTCCTATCTATTGAAGAACTAGTTCACCTTCTTAGGATCTACTTTTCGTAATCAACAAATGGAAATATCTGCACCATATCATCATCGTTGTCAAAGCCCATCCCAAGCTACTACAGTGATTATCCTAGCCAGTCGAGAGCAATCTCCTATTGATCTTGCAGGTCCTTCGACACATAAAATCCCATGCCAATTTTTCTTTAATCCTACATACATTCTTCTCAAATAACCCCATCATTGTGGTTTATAGATCCTAACTCATTCAAAAACATCTTTATTTATATCATTGTACTTCATTAAGCTAAACAGGATCAAGAGCCTTCCAGATTGATCGTCTCGATTGGTGATGTTCAACATTACAAAAAAACTCGCACTCAACTTCCAATTAAAATCAATTAAACAATGTCTAACAATCTACATAATTTACTAAAATAGTTCCAGCTTCAGATAAATTTAGTTTACCTTATCAATTAAATCTTTTTGAGAGGGATCACGCAGAGTATCCTTCAGGCTGTGAAGTTCACTCAGCAAACCATTGAGCTCCGCCTCCATTGTGCAGAATTACTCCAAATTCACCCTTTTTCTCCTCTAAATTAAGCTACTTCGATGAAATTAGTCGTCCAAGTCGAAATTGGGGAAGTTCGCTTAGTGAATTCGGGATTTAGATGTAGAGATTTTGAGGTTTTTCAGAAGAATATGAATTCTAATCAAATTGGGAAGGTTTTTGCTTGAACCGGGCGTTATGTTCGGCTGTTGCCTTTGTGAACCGGGAGCCGGTTCGATTACGTTTTCTGCGATTTGATAGCCAATGAGGATCCGCCACGTCCGCATGCATATCTTATATAATGCTTTGCTGGAAATTTTTTAACGGCCCAAATTCAATCAGGAAAAGCCCAATACGGAGGCGGCCCAATTTGGGAAGTCTTTTTTTAATTCTTGTTGGGCATATATCATAATCATTTTTTAACCTATTATCAATGTAGCTCTTTTAATTTAAACCGATGATCCCAAGAAAATAATGATGATTAATTACTTTTTCTCTTAGAAGTATGATAAAATTTGAACTGACCCAACAATATTTTGGCAACTAAATAAGTTGCATAGCGAATTTCGGGGTTTTGATGGTTCGAGTTGCAATTTAGAATGTCCGGCGATGAGATCGACAATTGGTGAGAACAACTCTGACGATGAATTTAAAGAGCCTTCAACCGATTTTAAGTTTCGATGTTAAATGGGTGTCTAAATCTCAATTTCACATTTGTGAAAGAAAATAGATGGATCGAATTTGCAATAAATAGAAACAATTGAAACACTTTGAAAACGAGGTATGGTTTGTCACAAGCTCCAATTTGGGATTTTAAAGTTAGAATTATTTCTTTTTATTTTCATCGCAATGTTGTCTTTCTTTTACTTTTCTATTTTTCTTATTATTTAATTTAATTTTGTTTTTGAAGTAATATAAAAATAAATTTAAAAATTATGTCACGATTGATCTAAATTGGAATTTTTAGTCTCCGATATTGATCGCTCTTCGCTACACAAAAAAGTTGAGAATTATCATTGAATTTATTATTTCTATCCTTCACTTGGACTTGTTTAATTATATTATAATTCTATACTCGACTTTATTATATCACTTCATTATACTTTGAGCGAGTGTTTCGACTTTCGATTGGTATGGAATTAATTTGTGACTTTTGAGGAGTCAATGCATGTCAATAATTGGTCTAAAATGGGTATAAAAAGAAGTGAAGATAAAGGAGAGATGAGTAAAAATAATAGTAGTAATAAATATATGTGTAGCCTGGTAGATGTAAAGGAAATGATTGTTTCGATTCATAAAGCAAAAGTATAATAACATATACAAAAGAGAATAGTAGAATAATTTCATAATGTCGGATATAATTTGTGTGCCCTTTGTTTCACCATGTTGTGAGCCTGTGATTTGTGGCAAAGTTTCGAATATGTATCATTAATTATATTCTCCAATTATTCATTTGCGACGACTGTTTATTTTTTGTCCTTATTTGAGCTTTTCAAATATTAATGTCAATTCGAGCCGATTTATCATTTATTTTAATAGACCGATTAATCTCGAATTGTCAATATCCTTGTTGAGGCAACTTAGTTCGTCTAATGTATCTAAATTCTAGAGACTTTTTTAACCACAATGTAAAATACTTTCAACTATATTAATATATGATAATATTATTCTACGCAACCGACTGCTATTTATGAAAAGGATTTATTACTATATGTTGCTGTTAATGTAGGCGTATAAATTTTATAGCCAATTAAATGTTGCCACGTGGAAAATGAATGATTAAATATTAAATTATATATATATATATATATATATTTTTAATTTAGGAATTTAATTTAAATTAATTCATAAATTAAATAGAAATAAATATATATAAATAAATGAAAATTTCCTACGAACCAAACGATGACACGTGGAAAATCTGCATTTAAAATCAAATATATTATGCAGATAAATATGATTTTTGAAGAGCCAATAAAATTTTGACACCTCAGTCTGGAGCCCAATATCATAGGCCAAAACCCACAAGTCCACTATTTCTATACATATAAATAGAGGTGTTGATAGAGCTCAAAAGACAGGATAGATCATTTTGAAGAGCTCAAGAATTAGAGAGAAAACTCATATACGAGATTCTTTCCGATAATCAAAGCGTTCTTCGAAGGAATATTACGACGGATTCAAGGAGATTAAGAAGAATTATACCTTCCTTCCCAACTTTCCTCCCAGAAATTCAAGAATATTTAAGATATATTTTGAAGAGGAGAATAAGAGGATCAAGATAGAGATCGCAACTCACGCATTACTACTGTTGATCCATAAATTTTGGATTTATAATCACTTTTGTGTTTATTAATCTAGACACATAAAATTTGTGTTTATAGTTACTATTGTTATTAATTATTAAAATCATAAAAGGTATAAGCTTTTTATTTAGTGGAAGCTGATGAAGAAGTTGGGCCATGAAAATGATACACTAAAACAAGATATTAGTTCGAGGCAGCCTAATAATCCAATACAGTGAATGTCTTTTCATTTCTCATGCTCCCATTTATTTATGTTTGCCTGCTTGGGCTATTTTTAACAAATTAATTGTATATCAAATGTTGAGTATTGAGTGGATGCTATTATTGGCTCTAGATATTAATAATTATAATTAATTGTTGTTGTAACTTGTAAGTCGCCTTTTTAGTTTATTAGCTTCTAACAACATCGCATGAACTTGACATATAACTAAAAAAAATAGAAGTAGTCCAAGGATTCAATGCAAAGTGCCGAATAAAACCCTTATTAAAAATTCATAAACCCAAAATATAACTTACTTTTTCATGCATATATACAATTAAAAACATGGGCGGAGCCATAAATTTATAAATGGACGGATAAAATTATGTTTTTGTATTTGAAAAAAAAATAGATAGGCAAGACTAAATTTTTGCATATAAAATTGAGGAAAATACAACTACAATATATGTAAATATAATAGCATTCAAAATATCATGTTCATCCGTCCTTGATTGAAGGGATGCGTATTTTTGTAGGAACCATTCCTATTATATGATTCAACAATAAATCAGGTCCAAAATATTGATTAAATAAACTATAAGATTGTTTTTCATTGAATAATGCATGTTCATGTAACAAAAAATGTATCCTTTTATTTTCACAATAGTAATTGTAGATAGTGAAAAAAGATCAACTATACTTTCAACTCTTAAACAAGGGGATGATCATAAGTTGGTGATGCTAGGTGGCAAATATAGGTTTTGATTTCATCTCTTTCTATGTCATTGAATGATTGGCATTGTAGATGATTGGTGGTTCTCTTTGTGGTAATTTATTTGCCTTTTTCTGCACAATAGAACGATCGGTGTCTATTTTAATCTATTTTATTGAGAAATGATTTTTAATTCAGATGCGAATTTGGGGCTGATATTAAGGAAAATATGTATCATAACATTTGATCATTTTAAACCCTTAGAATCTTCATATGTTGATCATCCATAAAATGCAATATAAAATGTCATACTAAAATGCTAGGGTAAATCTCAATGAGAATAATATAAATTAAGTATGTACGTACATATCCTCAATTTATACATATTATTATAGGGTAGGGTTATCATAGAAACCCTTATTAACATAAAAATTAAGAACAAATCTACATCCTTCATTTAATAGAAATAAACGGTTGTGATTAGAGATTAAATGGTA
>JAYJMF010342601.1:0-12517 GCA_036873715.1 Salvia sclarea
CTTTGGTAGTGAGACAAATTTCCAATTCATTCATGGTTTCTTAATTTTTTCGCTTATAATTATAACTTCAAAAAATACTCATCGAATTTCGACGGGTTACTGACTACTTAACAATAAAATGTATCAATATAATTAAACAAGTGGTAATGGGAATTTTTTGGCCAAATACATAAAATAAAATTTATTTTTACCCAAAGACATAAAAAAACATGCGCCATATAATCAAAGGTTATTTTTACCCTTGGATGGGTTTTGTCCATGGTACAAGAGTATATAATACAACCCCTTCTTCAAAGCGCAACATTTGGATTGGCACTTTACTTTTAGTTTTCCTTTTCCATTTATCTACTTAACCCAACCATTCACGACCCAAACAATTAACAATTAACAATTTGTTCTAACATCTACATTTTTTAAAGTAGAAAAGAAATCATTCACAAATAAAAGAACTAATCACTCAGAATTCAAAATTGTATTGCAATTTTTAATTTCGAGCTATTTAATGTCGTACTAGGAAATAATTACGAATATATATTTTTTATTTAATATTTTGATTATGCTTCTAAATGAAGTAAAAGTTTGATTTCTTTTTTTATGCTTTATCTTTTATATTTAATCTTTTCCACTATATCTTTTGTATTTTACTTTTGTTGTATTATTATTATTATTATTATTATTATTATTATTATTATTATTATTATTTGCATTTTGTTAATCATGACATCTTACACAAATTTTGAATTAATATTATAATTTAATTTCGAGCTATTTTTAATGTTGCAATGCGAAATAACTAATTTATATAGGTGTTACTAAATAATTAATATTTTTATTGTACTTCTTAATTAAGATAAAATTTGATCTCAGTTTTATTAATATGATTTGATCTTGGGTTGGTTTTAGTAAATAAAAGGAAAAGGAAAACTGAAAGTAAAGGACCAATTCATGTGTCGCATTTTGAAGAAGGGGTTGTATTACATCCCCTTGCACCATAGACGAAACCGGATAGGTGTTGATGGGTTTGCATTATTTTTGCCAAAAAAATCTTATATTTTTCTTACACAAGTACAATTCGTACAATCATAACTTAAATGATTATAAATGAGAAAAAATATTGATATTTCTTTTATTTTTTATAATATTAAACTTTTCGAATTTAATTTATTAAAAATCTGAAATATTTTTTAAATATTAAAAAATTAGTTTTAAAAACGACAGCAAAATCTGCCTGTAGAAACTTACAATTTACGCTGGAGACTCAGAGATATCCGATCGTAAAAAAGTACGATTTACGTGCGGGTAACCTAGTTGTTTCAACCTAAAAATTTTAAAATTTGAAATGTCGGCTGACGTGGCTAAACAACGAGCGGATTACTCAAAAATACGAGCGAATTTTATGCGACGTTTTTATTTTGGCTCGTTCTCCCTCGTCCGGACTCCAAATCACACACGATTTTCGCCTACAGACTCTTATCGCGATGTACTTCAAGCTTATACATTCCAAACTCCTCAAATGATCTATCATATTTTTGTAATTTTTCTCAACTTTGAGTCCGTTAAGTCCGTTAGTCTTGTTTCCTTGGTCTCTTTAGGTTTTCCTTCTACACTTGGGCGTCTCTTCATCGGAGAACCTACAAAACAACCCAAAAGCGCAATAAAGCTAGACAAATAGACAAACATGCAAAAAACAAGCTTAAAGATCTAGAAAATCAAAGATATGAGCATGTAAAAGCAAGCCATAAAACAAGTAAAATAGGGCACTATCAATAGTGTTACCAAAATTTAAAAAATGTTTTAAATATATCCGCCCGCTATATACAGGAGGATTACTCAGAAATACGAGCAAATTTTAAGAAATACGAGCGGATCTCCTTTTAGTACGAGCGGGTTACCTTTTCAATATATTTCAATAGAAAAACGAGAAGGTTGATAAATAATATTACTATTACATATCTTCCATATAGAAACATCAACTAAACTTAAAAGGTTAACAGCCTAAAGAAGGTAGGCCTAGAATTCCACCCAACCTGAATTCCCATTGATTTTCAGGCCTATCTCTTTTAGGCAATGTGGAGATAAAAATAATCGAATTTGACATGATTGCGCTTTACTATCTTCTTCGGCAAAAATACACAAAACAACAGCAGCTGTGTCACCGCACGATGGCCATATGAGTCTCGCATCTTGCAGTTACTGAATTTTCACGATGATGACAATTTCGTGCAAGCAGTAATTGACTCATGCTCGTGCGAGGTAGAAAAGTTAGGGGAGGGGTAAAGTTCACAATGGAAACATGGAGATTTGCTCCAAGGTGCTGCAAATAGGGGGAGCTGCTGCTAGTTTGAATCAGGGTAAAATAGTCCGTTCACTATTAAATATGGGTTGTTTATATATTCTAACATAGTCGGCCATTTTTATCTCTGTAATTTGAAAATGGGTGTTTGTTATCACTACCTCCATTAAACTTTTTTTTCTGTATGTAAATTATCTAAGTGGATAAGACATGACAGGACAGAATGCCATGTGTTTAGCTAAATCTACTTTTACAACTTCATCTTTCACATCTTCAACAAACCAGCAGGTCTCAATGGAAATATGTAAGTGGACAAGTCAGGTGGAAAACAAATAGATTCTGGATGATGCAGTAACAAAGTGAATGGAAGATGTAACTTTTTCATCAGCAGGAAGAGCTCTGGGTCAGAAAATGTTCTATATAATGCAAAAGAAATTATCTCAACTAGAGTTCAGAATGATGATATAAGAAAAAGAGATTGGGGTGTTCGTTTTGCTGGTAGAAACTTCAATATATAATTTCATATCAACGGTCTGCTGAGGACCCCGGGTAAATATAACAACGCAATCCCCCACTGGAATCTCAATAGAAACCATACCGTTAAGTGTCAGAATTTCTCAGATCAGCACTGGCACAATCACAAAAAAAATCATCTGATTCTGTCCCATGATTCAACTACCTCCAGATTTCAGCGTATTGCTTAACCTACTCAATTGGAAATACAGACAGAAACAATAAGACATTAACGATCACCAAATAGTCAACATTGTTAAAGAAAAGGTAAAATTTGACCATGTAACTGGATAAAGATCAAAAGATATAGAACAGGAATCAGTATTCTGCATGCATACGAAATATGGAGGTGAGTGGTGTCATATTGGTAGAAGTTATGTAGACTAATGGTTGCTTATTGAATACTGCTGAGAGTAAAGGTGGTTGCATAATCAAGGGAGAAAACGATAGGAAGACATGGTCGCTAATCAAGTAGAGTAGCATCCAAGCACCTCTGCCAGGCAAATATTGGAACATACAAGAGTATCATCATATACAAATGAAAAATAGATATGTAATGTGCTTACCAGTCCAAGCCCTCAAAAAGGCCTTCTCCTTTTATAGCAGAAGTTTTAAAAATGGACCATTGGCGGTTCTTGATCTTGTGCAATTCTAAAGCTTCAGTGATGGCAGCATCATCAAGTGCTCCAGGAAGATCCTGTTAACCAGTCAGCATGAGAAAACAGGACTTATGCATGATAACAATACAATAAGTCAATTCAGACTTCAAAGCAAAAAGGACATCCAACTACAGATACCTGCTTGTTAGCAAATAAGAGGACAACAGCACCTTTTAGCTCTTCCTCCTGAAAAGAAAGAATTATAGTACATATAAATATTAAGAGCACACAAAAAGCACGAGAGAGAATGTACAAGCTTGTAATAACTAAATAGAGTGTGAACTTCAATGCTAATCAACCACAATATGACTCAAGTGTGTTCCAACACCACAGATCCTCTCAGTGAGCCACTAGTACAGAAGTTCCAATCAACTAGTCACAAATTTTATTTCAATCTCCACCTAAGCTTATACTTTTCAGTTCCTATGTATAAAGAATTAGAAAGATAATAATAGTATAATATAATAGAGATTTCCAAACATACTTATTTCACAAAACTATTTTGATGCAAGTAGGGTTGCTAGGATGTAACTGGCTATCTATTGCAATATGGGAGAGACTTGGGGTGCGATAGGACCTTCTATCTAATTACATCCTTGAGGTTAAAGAGGACTACAGATCATGACCGGCAGAAAAGCAACTTCAACCACATTGCACTTAATGCATAAAAAGTTCCAAATATTGTCAAGGAGTAAATTCAGTTTACTGCAGCTTATCTAAGACTGCCAACAGAGAGCATGTGTGCTCAATCAAGAGCATGAAATATACTTGATACCAATATTTGACTTCAGCTCCAATACAGCAATAAAGATGAACGAAATATATTGACAAGTTTGGAAAATTAAAAATTGGTGGCCAGATTACACTGCTGAAATTCCTAAAATGGGATATGTTGCAGCTAATAATTTGGCAAAATCCAGAAAGTATCCCCCCCCCCCCCCGGATGTGGTTTCTGTAGGACATTACAGAAAATAAACAAACAAATAAACAGAACCTAAAACAAGAGCACCTCCAATATTGCATGAAATTCTTCTTTGGCTATCACCAGCCTATCAGTGTCACTTGAATCAACAACATATATTATAGCTTGCGTGTTAGGAAAATAGCACCTCCAGTATGGCCTAAAAAAGAACAATTGAAGTGTACCATGAGTTACAGCTGGGGAGAGCTTCTGGAAATATATTATTGAAGTCATGTCGGTATTCAGCTCGCATAAATGTAAATTCATCAAAACCCAAAAATTAAGTGCATATTCAGTAAACAGAACTCCTGGTTCCAGATAATTTATCGGAGAAGGACAAGAACTCCCGATAAAGATGTATGAGAAAATTACATGGTCCAACTATTCGTCTAAAGCATACCAAAATATTCCAATTGTAACAAAATCCGTTATATCTTCTTTCTGTCACAATATATGTATATAGAGATATATGTAGAAACATTCATGCCTGCATTTTCTAGTGACTATGTTTATCAATATATATAAATTTGTATTACTTCAAAATAAGGGATGTGCTACATATTGCAGAATTGCAGATAAAAAGCAGTTACCTGATACTAGTCTGTCCACCTGCCATCAGCCAAAAAATCTATGTTAGAATACTGATCACTACTCTCCAAACAGATACAAATCAAAATATTTCCTTCATAGCTACATGCACTAATTTCCTTCAGTGAAAAATAAAAAATCCTTTATCTATCTTTTTTTTTTTTTGCTCGAGATGAGGTCGCATATGCCCAAGCCACCAGTCTCCAGAAATAGAGGTGCAAACCTCTTTAGTGTCTATTTCTTGCTAAGAAACAATTAATAAGAGAAAATAACTTAGGTGTGAGACCTGAACAACCCAAGATGGCCATCCTGGGTCACCTCTACTTATAATCACATGCATTCTACATAATCCAAGGGGTGCATCTCAATCAAATCCTTTTGACTGAAGACAGGATCCTATTCTACACCCCAAAAGTATGCTTGATACATATTGATTAGATCTTCTGAACTAAAACATTATTGCTGCAATCAACACTAATACTATGCATGAGGCCTCCCGCCACAAGGTGGATCATTATCATTTCTTTTGTATTTGTTCTTAAACAAAATTAATTATTCAAATAACTCTAGGGAGAATTTATTGCATCCACTTACAAATGATTGTAAGTTCTGTAAAAATCCTTCTAGGACATTACATAAAGAAATAGTAATAGCAGTAGTGCTGACTGCTGAGGACCTATTTATGTCTAGGAAAATAGTAACCTATGGCACTACAACAATCTTTGATAAATTTGAGAACATTCTCATGGAGATATAGTCTTCAGTGTGATAATTAGCTCCTTCCACTGACTCAACAATCCCCATTCTTTTTACTTATATCATAGGAATGAGGAATCTAATACGATGATTACAAAAAACTTACAAGTCCTTTAAATCCCCCCATGTAGTACTGAAGAAATTTCGACAGTTAGTAATAATGAATTGTCACATTTCTAAATGATCACAATTCCAAAAATTCAATGTCTGATCGAATGAGAAGCTTTTGCTATAACTTGAAGAAAGAAATGCTAGGATTTAAAGTCAAATAGCATAAGTGATACATGCAAAAAAATTCAACAAATCATTCAAGAAAGGAAGTTTGAAGTAACATACCTAGATCCCAAACTTGAAATTTTATGTTGTTATATTGAACAGTTTCCACATTGAACCCAATTGCTGTAGAAAACAAAAAAATGACACGTGAACCAAAAAAAATAAAAATTCGTTCTCTTCACTGGATAATGATATACAAAGTGTGTGCATCAATCTATACATGAAGCATCCGTTTCAAACTGATACGGCTTATATATGAGGCATGTACACCCATCAAACAATAAGAAATACAAGTTTAGGAGCAATGAACAAGCTCAAATTACAATCACTTAGGAAGAACATAAATCATCCAAATTCTGCATTCATACATTTTTCTTCCACAGGCCACGTTAAATTTTAATAAGATTAAATACAGTATTGCAATTCGAATATCATCAATTCATCATAGAACAGATTCATTAACGGACAGAAAAGCCGAAGCTGAAATGTGACACTCACTTGGAATAGTGGAGACCACTTCGCCCATCTGAAGCCGATCTGCAAAAAACCAAAAGTTACAAAAAAAAGAGGATCGAGACCACAAAGACGCGAGTCAACAAAAAGCAAGCTCGAAAGCATAAACCCATACAAAGAATGGTAGTTTTTCCCGCATTGTCGAGCCCCAAAACAAGGATTCGAGCTTCCTTATTCCCAAACAGCGACGAAAACAACCGCGTAAAAACAATCCCCATTTCACTCTCCCTTCACCTTCAAATTCGGTCAGACGAGAAAAAGGAATTCGAAAATTCCAGATCGGTCGAGCTAAATATCAGCACTTCCACGAATTTTCGCATCAATGCAATCGTAGCCACGATTATTACATAGCAAAAGTATGAAGTACCGGAGGCAAAAGGAGGATCTGCCGGAGAGAATGAATGCGATTTGGGGGGTGAATTGTGAATATGAGAATTAATGGTGGCGAATTTGCTATTATTCGCTACACTTAAGAGCAAAATTCGTTGTTTAGAAACAGATCACTGTAATATACTACTTGGAGGATTTTTTAATTCGCTCGAGTTTAGAAGAAAACGAAAAGTTAACAAATCAACTGTAAATGAATCTTTGTCCGTTATTATGGTTCTTTCTAGTGACTAATAATTTGAATTTCACAAGGGTCAAATAACAAGCGTTTCCAGAAAAAACAATTTAAGTCTTAATTATTACTCTATATTTTTCGATTATTTGATACATACACCCATTTAATAATATTCAGTGTGCAATTTCATTAAATTCAAATTATAAGTAGATATATACCACAAGAGCTAGAAGAAGAAAGATTTTTTATTTTATATTTTGAGGTATAGCTAGAAGTCGAAAGATAAAATTCGCCTAAAAGAGAGTTAACCGAGTTTGCCACACCTAACTTGGAAACTATAATTTATTTTCCATATGTAGTTACATACTATTGCGCATGAACAAAGCTCATACAGCGCAGCGCATGTTTCTCTTGTCATCAAAAAGTTATAATGAACCTTTAATCATGATTTCAGTTTCGACAATGCAAGAGAGATGGTAATCGTAAGTGACACGTTTTATTGAAGCAAAAACAGAAGCTAATATTTGTTTCCTAAGCAGCGGAGAAAGAAAGCGAGGCTAAAGGGATCTATCTATATTGCAGACTGGAATATCATCTCCGCCAACTCCTGCAACAAGATACCATACAATTTTTTTAGAAACATGCTTTCCACAATTCCAATCACAAAATCTAATGAATAAATTCAAAAGATGGTTAAACTCAACCAAATTACCTGCTTAGCAGAACCAACTTTGGGTTCTCCCATTTGTAAAGCCTTCTTCTCCAGTAGATCGAAATCAGCCTTTCCAGCCTGTTGCATTGTTCCATTATCAAGCACAGCAATTGAAACCAAACACTTAATATACAACCAAAGAGTAGGTATCATCAAACTTGCCTCGATTTGGGCTCCTAATTCTGTGTCGAAACTCTGATATCTCTTGCGAACTAGTTCGTCCAACAAACCACCCTGCTCTCATACACAGACCGCATTTTTTAGAAATTTAAGGCTTAAGACAGAAGGCTTTTTGAAAGAAAGGTATATTGAGTGAAGAAACCATCACCTCAATTAGCTTGGCAGCATTTCGGAGCCCACGTGCAATGGTATCCATACCCGCGATGTGAGCTATGAAGATGTCCTCAACATCTGTGCTCTCTCTCCGCCTATTAACATTAACAAGCATAGATACATAAGCTAAATCTCTGCTCCCAAACTCAATAGATCACATTCACACACTATTGGTTACATTGTATGTGTACAATTAAAACAGATGGATATAGTTTTCTTCATAAAGCTACTAGATCTTAAGTCAGGAACCAGATGCAGGCAACAGATGAGAAAACTCACAGCTTTGCATCAAAATTAAATCCTCCAGGTGCCAATCCTCCCTGTTATGCATAGATAAAACAAGAAACATCGTTTGTTAGCTTATATGCTTCTAGTACTTCTTTAATCATGTATAAGAAACTACAAAATCTACTTACATTTTTAATAACGGAGAGCATAACTAGTGTTGCTTCTCCTACATCCATCATAAACTGGTCGGTATCCCAACCTGCAACAGGGCCACACTCAAATTATAAACTGCCGACATGAAAAGCATATGATGAATTTAATATTAGTAATGTCGAGCTCAGCAGAATGCATACCAACTTGAGGGTCACCAGTGTTTGCATCGATATTCCCCAGTATACCATTAATTCTAGCTGTCTCGAGCTCATGATGGCAACTGCAGTGTACAAGAGAGTGTCAGGAATGCTAAATCCACTCATGTCTGAATAGTGGGAAATTAATCTATTTCATCAATTTACAAGTCCAGAAACAGAACACAGCATACCTGTGACCAGAGAGAGTTGCGTGGTTGCACTCAATGTTCAGCTTAAATTCACCTGCACAAAAGAGGAAACAGTAAATGCAAAAGATAACTTTGCTGAATGAACACAGTGCCACAATCAATTCAACCAGCTCAACTTGACCAACAACTTTGCTTTTTAACGTTGATAGTTGTTATGAATTAGAAATTGAAGATAGCAAGCAGTAAGGAAACTAAAAAACTGGAGTCATTGCGTTTATAACAATCATACTTTTCATGCATACACCTCATTCCATCAATAATGAAGCAAGTTTTGACAGATAATTCATTGGGTATAATTAGACTTAGACTTATCATCACACACAAAATGCAAATGCTGAATATGCAACATCAGTTAACTCAAATATCTCAATGTCATACATAAACTTTCTTGATACTATGCAAAAAATCCAGAATTGCACAACTATTACCTATCAGTCCATATTTACGGAGGAAATTAGCTGATGTTGCAGCATCCCAATCATACCTGACAATATTGAGATATGTCATGTAAGTTTAATATTATTATGTATAGTATGTACAGGTTGACAGAAACTTACTGGTGTTTAGTAGGTTCCTGGGGCTTAGGTTCGATAAGCAGTGTTCCTGGAAATGATTGTCAAAGTCAGCAACTAAAGTGAAAACATTGTTTCCTTTATTAGGATTAACCGTTGTCACCATCAAATAACCTGAAGATTTATAAATGGTTTAAATTTGTGGCGAAGTACCATTCACATTACTGTTACAACTCTGTGAAATATATGTGAGTGCCTACACAAAGTAGAATGTAAGAGTACCGTTGAATCCAATTTTCTTCTTGTAGGCAACAGCTGCTTCAAAAAAACGTGCCTGCAAGCATATGACAATCATGTAATTCAAAATCTTGGCAAATAAATATATATGTTAGAAGCAAACACAAAGGCACAAAATCATAGATCTACAAGCCATGAAGCAGAAAGGCATGAATACATAGCACAACATAATAACTATACCATGTGATTCAGTTCTCGCTCCATGTCTGTGTTCAAAAGAGACTGATAACCTTCACGACCACCCCAAAAGACATAGTTTTCTCCACCTAGGTAATGTGTAACCTATAGGCACAAAATGGAATGTAAAACATAATGCAGAAAGAAGGGACGTTGCTCATTTGTATTAATTGAACATGACCAGGCGAGTCAACCACCAACCTCGATTGCCTTCTTGACCTGTGCTGCTGAGTATGCATATACTCCGAGTTCAGGACTGAGCAACAAAAGTCAGAATATCAAACCAGCAGAGCATTAAATAACGAGTCATCAAATCATGTCAAACATATATAGTCATACCTAGTTGCAGCTCCATGCATGTATCTAGGGTGGAAGAACAACTGTGCTGTACCCCACAAAGGTCGAATCCTCGTACCCTAGTGTTTACAAAGAGGCAATATTGGAAGAAAGTATCTATGAGCATCCTAATTAATGTTTGTGCACTTTTTAGATGAAAAGCTTTACAGAGAGAATTGCAGTGATCTCAACTTCCACATGCACGGATAGAACAGAAAATTGTTACATTATCCTTTCGTTATCATGAAAGCCAATACTTATAATTCAGCCATGTAAAGTTACCTGAAGTTCTTTGGCAAGAGCTACCACTTCGTCCAAGTTAGCATTAGATTCCTATAAAATTACAAACAAATATAAGCAGAGTCCAGTGTTCAAAATTTAAAGCTATCAACTGATTGATGAGATAGCTTTCAAGAGTAGAGCTCAACGACTTCAATTTCCTTTTCTATTTTATTGTCTTATGCACTAACCTCAATTGTTTTACCCTCTGGGGCGATATCCCTGTCGTGGAAGCACCATCTGTCAACTCCAAGCTTATCGATAAACTCAAAGTTTGCCCTCACTGAACAATCAAGGTCAAATTCATTTTAACACGATGAAATTGAGAATTAAAACACTGCAGCATAACCCTACTTCTTCTCTTTGCCATTGCCAAGGAATTAGTGCCATCTTCCCAAGGCCACATCTTTGTGGGTGCACCAAATGGATCGCTGCCTGTCCCGCGAAATGTATGCCAAAATGCAATGCTGAACCTCAACCAATCCTATATCAAGTTCCGAATTTTAGGTTCCAAAACATCAAACCATAATCCTCTAGAATCTAGATTGCTGAAAAGAATATACAACATAGCCACAACAAAACTCTCACCTTCATCTTTTTACCAAGAATTTCCTCTTCGGCATTATACCATTTGTAGGAGAGGGGATTCTTACTGGCAGGACCCTACATTAGCAAAGCATAATCACTATCAGTATTTATCACATGACTATTTAACAAATCCCAGATAAGGAACCAAATATCGTATCCTTCACTGACTATTATTAGGAGAAAGAAAAGCTTCAAATTTCACCTCATACTTAATTTTGGCAATGTCTGGGAAGAACTCCCCCTCCCATTCACCCGAATCAGAACCACAATCACTTGCAATATCAGCAGGGCAAGTTGGCGGCGGCGCAGCAGCCTGCACTCAATATCCATTCCATTCAATTCGTAATCAAGTTTAAAATTAACAAAAGCCCACGTGAACGTGCACAACGGATATGAGCTGTAAAAGATAGAACCTTTACCGACTAATATGAGCTGTAAAAGATAGAACCTTTACCGCTATGTTAGAGACCACATTTAGAGACAATAGCAGCAACAAAAACTTGGCGCTCTTCATTTTAATTTCTCATGAAACAGAATCACTGCAACCAGATTTAGGAATTATTAATCGATCAAAGGGAAAACTTCAGAGCAAACAACATGCAATTCTCGTAGAAACCAGGCAATTATCACACACATAATCAGCTTTTGATTGTTTAAATAAAATCTTTCCACTTCCGATCACCCCAACACTCTTTTCAGTTTCTCATCAAAACAGACCTTAAATTTACACATTTAAATCATTCGCAGATTCCAACACACTCGTACACACCCTTTGACTAGAAATCACCCATAACAAAGAAAACTGATGAAAGACTTACCGACTAAAATGGCTGTGGAGTTTTTGAGCAGCCAAGGTGGGCAACAGAGCGACTTTTATAGTACCGAGAATGAATTATCTAGGCTACTTTTGTAATACACTGTAAAATCTTGATATAATTGGATAAAATGGATTTGTTTTACATACAATTAAATGTATTAATTATTCTCGTACACGGCAGCTGTTCGCTTCCTTATTTTGCCCCTAATATTAAGACGGATTTTGCGCCATTTAGTTGATAATTGCGAGGGCATAGTAGTAATTTCGTCGCCTTAAAAAGGGTGCTTTCGTTTTGGAGATTACTACTGCGCACGGTCAGCTTCAGGTAAATCAGGACTAGTTATCTAATCATCGCCCTTATCCGTTCAAATCTTCGTTAGATCAGTGATAAGCCATGGATGACGTAGAATAATGATTAATGACCATATATTTTTGAAAGAGTTGCTTTCCACTATAATGGATGTTGTGTCTGGTGTGGGGATAACACAGCCAGGCACACAGAGTAATTTTGCAGCGGAATAAAAAGACTGAAATGAACAAAAGACACACGAAATGATT
>JAYJMF010342611.1:0-12515 GCA_036873715.1 Salvia sclarea
ATGCATAAAAACCAATTTTTATCACTCATCACTCCACTTGGCAACCATGGCCACATTTCACTTTTGCTCAATCGGATTGGTCTGTTCTGGACAAGACGATCACATCGTACGAGTCCTAGTACTAGGTCATGCATCCTCAAATCGATCACATGCTCGCACGAATTGAGCATTTCCATCCCCACATTTCATTCTGACTATTCACAAACTCGGTAGTACATTTCTACCGAGCCACGGAACCACATCCGAGAGAGCCCTTACCATTTTCTCAAGATTACTTACTTGACAATAATTTACACAAAATATTTTGTAAGGAAATGAACCCACCTTACTTGATTTCCTTGCAAGCTTTCTATAAAGGAACCACATCTCACATATGTGCTCATAACATCAAAACCATGTTGATGATATGCATGCCCTAATCATATTCCATTCATATCTCAATTTCATCAAAATTTCCACTTGACTCAAGGTCATAATCCATTCCACTTTTCACATGGCTCATTAACACATAATCTCAAATTCCATATTTATCCAAAAAGATATGAAATGGACTTCAAGTTTTACAATCATATTATCACCAAGAATCCTATCATATAATTCATCCCAAGTAACCAAATGTCATAACATACTCACCAAAAATTATCAAACATCTCAACATCTAATTCTACCATCAATAACCTCAAGGAAATATATTTATCACAATGGCACACAAGATAATTCAAATCTGGACAAGTGCAGAAATTCACAGTTGGCCAGTCCACTTGCACTATTTATTAAAAATAGTAAACCTTACTGAAAACACTCCATATTTTATACACAGGTTACTAAGGTTGGTGGCTACCTCTTGTAAAAATTCCAAATTAATATCTATTCTACCTTTTGAGTTATTAAGGCTATAGTGGTCTGGACTCCAGTGAACAATTAGTGGCGTGCAGAGATGGAAAATGATTTTTAGAAAATAGTTAGGGTTCAAATTAATTGGTAGAAAAATTCCTATAATTACAAGACTGAATAAATCACTTGGGGTAAAAATCTCAAGTATTTTTGTTAAGTACAAATAGGTCTAGAAATTTGGTTCATCCACTGCTTCAAAACTGTTATCTCCAAAATGGCAGCATTGTGCAGTGTTGGTACTTAATTTGTGAAAAAGTTAAGGGTCAGATAAAATCAGAGAAACATCACCAATGATACTATACATCCTAATTTAGCCCTGGTAAAATTTCGGAAGTCAAAATAAAGGTTTAAGAGAGGTTACAAAACGAATAACTTTACTACTCAAAAGCTGCCATTTACATGGTGACAGTTTCATGCAATGTTACGAAATAAATTGAAAGAAATATTTTTAGACATCTAAAAATCATGTAAACTTTACTGGACATAGAGAACACATGTATCTAGCTTGTGTTAAAGTTTTAGGTCAAAAGGAGGAGATTTGGTTGGCCGGAAAAATAAAACAAGATGGAGGTAGAAGCTAACAAGACTGGAAGTTAGTAATTTAACACCAAATCTTGGAAATATTTACATCAACACTTTATAAGCTCGAATTTTCTAACTATTACACCTCAACCCTATCATCAACTTCGATTAATCACCATACCATCATCAAAAATCAATCGACACAGTTCATCACTTCAACATCTTCCCAAATTCACCACAAGATAAAACACATATCTTCACAATTTAGCATAGATCTACACATTTATACACATATCCATTCTCATATTCAAATCTTACACCTTTTAATCAAGTGGGAGTGATCATATCATGATAAATGAATTCACATAAGTCATTATTTCACAAGAGAAACTCCATATTAACATATTTTGTCAAATTAAAGTAGTGCCCTCACACCCTTTTTCTAAGTTCTTCTTAACTAACACATAAAGCCACATATCATACATGTGCTTCATAGAATCATCTCAATAGATTTAAGATTTGTTGTTTAATTATTGATCCTCTATAGGAGAATCCTAGCAAGTCTAAGTTCAACACTTAGGAGCTCTAAATCCAAATTCATAATAAGATCACCTATTTGTAATATATAATAATCACATAATAGTAATCCATAATCATATCAAAGCAACACATAGACATAGACATTATCATCATATAAGTCATGAACTAAGTTTTAGAAATAGCACCTAAGGTATTGTTGGATCAAGGCCAAAGTTAATTTCATCCTTAAATAGACTTTAATTAAATCTTTTCAATTCAAACTCAAGTTATTATTTAGAAAATAGAAGAGGATAGCTTTAGGAATTCATTTATTTAAAATAGTTAAACACATCCAATTGGCTTGAGATTTTAAACTTAAGACCCTTACATCAGTAGGTAAATCATATCAAAATTTCAATAAAAGATGATTTATAGAATTTGATTTATAACACCCTTAAGGTTCTGATTTTCTGGAGAAGGAACAACTTCGGCAGAGTTGGAAAAATAATTTTGGAAAAAATTTCTAGGCTGAAACCATTTTGGGAAAAATTATCATAGATACTAGACTCACTGAGGAAGACATGGTTAAAATTTCAGAAGTTTTTTTGAAGATGTAGGTTGCCGGAAAATTCTTGGAAAAACAGGGCAGAAGCTGAAAATCTGGAACTTGGGCAGTTTAGTAACAAAAATCATAAAACTCATACTACCACTTCACCAACTCGAATTTTCACCCAACTTATCATACATAAAACATCAAATACTCAAATCAATTAAAAAAGAACATCATGTCATCAACAAAAATTAGTTTGTGCACATCATCATCCCAAAATACCTCCAATTCATCTCCCAACACCAATAACACAAAATCAAGCACATATTTCTACACTTTCACATCAATTCCTAAAATCAACATAGATCTACACATATTTATACTCATTTCTTAAAGAAACATATGAGAACACATTTATAACTCACATACATCTTAGATCCATGGTGGATCTAGACATGCAACCATAAATTTCTAACAAGGGTGGTCTAAATTCTCATGTCCTAGCTCTTAAATGCCATGCATGTGGATGATGCAAGGGTGGAGGTGAAACCAACCTCAAAGGTTGAAAGTGAAATGAAGAAAATGAGGAGATGGGGCGTGAGCTTGGTGGTGGCGACGGCGAGTGGCGGCGGCGACGGCGTGGCCTCGAATTCGTCTGCGGCTTCTCCTTCTTTTTGCCGGAGTGGAGTTCGACCGAGAGCTTGAGTAAGGAAGGTGATGGAGGCTATTTAAGGTGAAAGGGAGGAGACATGATGATAGTGTTGGTGATGATGGTAGTGAGAGGTGAGGGAATTGGGAGGATTTTTGTGAGTGAAAGTTGTAGAGAAAAGTGAGAGCAAGAGAGCTAGAGAGAGAGTGAGGATATGAGACTGAGAGACAGAGAGATGAGATGAAGAATGAATAAAATGAATAAGAGAGCTAATATTTATAATGGAGAGTATTATGCCATGTTAATAGAGAAAATGACACCTAACTAATGAGGTGTTGATCACAAAAAATGCCAACAAAAAATATATGCCTAGTAATATGCAAATGAAAAAAAAAATAATGATGGAAAATGAGTGTAGGAATTCCCCACTAACTAATATGCATAATAAAATAATGATGATGAATTAATATGTGTAGTAATATTCTACTAACTAATAAATATGTATATTTGAATGAATAAATAATTATGAGATAAAATGTAGGAATAAGAATATATGGAATATAGAAATATTGTGTGTGGGTGTGTGTTTCGAAAAATACATATATATATATATATATATATATATATGCAAGCATGTGAATTTTGAAATAATTAAAATATTATGCAATGTGATGTTTGGAAAATTAAATAATAAGATGGAATAAAATATGTGGAAGAAATAATAGGGGAAGAATAATTGGGATGGAAGATAATTTATTTTGATACACATGGTATTGGAAAATAATACCATGATTTTAAATATATGAAAAGATGGAAAGAATTTTTATGCAAGAAAAATAATAATTGAAATGCTAGAATGAAATGATGGAATGTGAGGTGTCAATAAGAAATGAGATCAAATGTGATGTGTCAATATATGAAAGAGTGGGTTGGGTGAGGTGGCATGAAATCAGGAAGTCAAACTTTGGTATAAATAAGGTTATGCAATTTTTATAAAATCATGTGTTGCAATTAAAATAAATAATGAATGATTCCCACTAATAGAATAAAATATTATAGAAGAAAAATAATGGAATGATAATGCTTAATAATATAAATATGAAATATGCGTGTGATATGAAATATGGATGAGGAATATGATTTCTATGTTCTTGGGAGATAGCTTCTAATGGTCTAAAAATACTAAGTTCATATAGTCCAAAAATAATATTATGACAATTAAAATCATATAGGCACATAATTCACACAATCCATTTAAACAAAAGAATAATGCACATAGAAGGGCAAAGAAGGAAAATTTTTAAAAACCCCGTATTTTTGAGCTGCCTGTTTTTCGCGGGCTGTTACAGTCTACCCCCCTAAAAAGAATTTTCGTCCGGAAAATTCTCACGTACCCGGGGGAAAAAAATAAAAAAAAAGTTCTCGGTTATACCTCTAATGTCTTACCATGTAGGGTCCACGTGATTCTCTTCTAAGTCGGGGTTTCCATAGTACCTCATGTTCTTAAGTTCTTGTGATGGTTCCTCTATAGGAATTTCGGTGTGGTAGGTGATATGGCTGGGGTCAGATAGATCCTTTCGGCTGCCATTTCTATATATCATACTTGCGTGATTACCCGAAACCTGGGACAATACCTTTTCCTTTTAGTGTGCATGCCTGGGCATCCTGCGGTGGTCTTGATTTGTTCAGCTTCCTAACCGAAGATCCAACTTGTACTGCTGGTCTTGGTGGTGTCGGTTGCGGTGCTCTGTAGCCTTGTGCATTTTGGGGGCTCCGAGTTCTAAGATGGCTTGGCTGTCTACATTGATAGCAGATCATCCTATGGAGTTAACAATTCCTATTGTGATTCTTTAGACACATCTGATAGTATGGTGGAGGGTTGACACGTCCTTGGGTTGACCGGAATGGAGTAAGGTGATCCCGAGACCTGGGTTATGGACCCATCTTGCTTTTTGCTGTACTACTCTGATCCAGTTGTGGTTTATGGGCCCACCTTGCTTCTGCTGCACCACTCTGATTCACCTGTGGTTTATGGGCCCACCTTGCTAGGACTGTCAAGGCTTTGAGTTTCTCGGCGTGTGAGGTTTGTTCCAGCGGTATTTATAGTTGGGGACATCTCGTGGTATGGGAGGTAGTTTCTTAGGGACTATTCCTTCAATGGCTAAGGCTCGTCCGAGTTTCGGTACATAAGTGAGTTCTCCTTGGCCTGCGAGGGGCATGCCAATTTTTGGACGTGGTCCTTGACGAAACTTGTCCACGCGTTTTGCCTCTATGTCCACCACTTGTGGTGCATAGTGAGATAGTTGTGTGAATGCTCTGTCGTACTCGATCATTGTCTTGAATCTCTGGTGAAGGTTCCAGAATTCCATTTCTCGGCTTTGTCTGTAGGTCTATGGGATGTACGTTGCCAAGAACCTGGTCTTGAAGTCATCCCATGTGAGTTCAATCAGTATTTCGGGGGCTATCCTTCGGGTCGTGGTTTCCTACCAGTAGATTTGGCGGATACCCACAAACTCGCCACCCATTGGGTACCGGCTACCCGCCACCCGTGGACTACCCGCGACCCACGAAATAAAAAATTTCAAAAAATACGAAAATATCAAAACAAATGCATAAATCATAAAGTTCAAATCCACAATTCCATTTCCAAATTCAAATCCACAAATCAACAACACTAAATAAAAGTTCAAATCCACAAACCAACAACATTAAACCAAAGTTCAAATTCAATTCAACAACACTAAATGAGGATTGAGGAGATCAAATTATATTATTCCAACTTCCAAGTCATTCCAAGTCAACTGTTGAAGTAGAGCAAGTATCACAAATTCACAAATTCACAACAAATTCAAAATGGATAATATACAAACTGAAATTCCCAACATAATATACAAACTGAAATGGATAATATACAAACTAGAATTCACAAATTCACAACAAATTCAAACTGAAATTCCCAACATAATATACAAACTGAAATTCAATAATTCACGGGTGAGAGAGTACCTAACGGCGGAGGTCGCTGTCGGGGCGCGGGCGGAGCACTGTTGCTCGTCGTGTGGTGGAGTCGCGGGCTGGCGTCGCGGAGGGAGCGGGGCGGGGCAGGCTGCGCGCCGGTGGTGGTCAGCCGCGGTGGTGGTTGCAGGCGGCGGTGAGGGCGTCGCGCAGCGCAGTGGTCAGCAGCGGTGGTGGCGTCGCGCAGCGCGGTGGTCAGCGTGAGGGAGAGAGAGGGAGAGGGCGTCGCGCAGCGCGGTGGTCAGCGGCGGTGGTGGCGTCACGCAGCGCGGTGGTGGTGGTGGCGTCGCGGCGGCGGTGGTAACGGCGGTGGTGGCGTCGCGCCGGTGGTGGTAATGGTGAGGGAGAGAGAGGGAAAGGGAGACGTGACTCGTGAGGGAGAGAGGCGGCGTGAGACAGTATAATTCAAAAATTAGGGTTTTTTTACTTTTTTAGTTTATATTTCTATGTAATTTCAAATGGGGTTCCGCGGGTTCGTGGGCAGGGTTTCGCGGGTAATTCACGAGTATTTTTGCGGGTGGTATTTCGCGGGTTTACGAATTTCGCGGGTACGGATAGTGTCAAACCATTTCCGTGCCCGCGAACTAAATGAGTACTAGTTTTAAACCACGAACACACCCGCGGGTACCAAATGTCTACAAAACCCGCGAATAATCGGGTGGATACCCGCGGATTTCGGGTACCCGCGGGTCGATTGCCATCCCTAGTTTTAAGGTAGTTAATATTCGTGAAATCTCTTATTTTTGTTAATATTTGAGTAGTTGTAAGTTGTCGATCAATATTCTTGAAATTGGAGTAGATGTAAAATGATTGTTACGCTTTGCTAATAAATCTTGAGCAGATTGTCAAAAAGGTTGATTACAAATTTTCATCGAAGTTTGTTTCGAATTTAAGAATCAAACTCATTTTTTGCTTCACATATTGACTTTCAGTAAATGTATTGTGTTTCCAAATCTATATTGAATAGAAATTTGGTTTGAAAATTAACAAGTGCATATATAGCCGTCAAAGAGTTTTCAATATAATTGAGAAAAAGGAGAAACATATCAAAACAAATCAACAAGTGAATCTAAAAAGAAATTAAATATAATTAATTAAACATTTAAAATAGTTTTTTTTATTTTTTTTTATTTGATGGGATAAATTTTATCTTTCTTAAAGTAAAATGGTTTGTTTTTATCTTTTTTATTAGATGGGTTAAATTTTATCTTCTCTATAGCAAAATGGCTAAAATCACCTAAAAAGTATTTAGATGATAAAAGTGGTCAAATTTTATCTATTTTAAAAGAATGGATAATTTTTATTTTCACATCATTTTCATATTGGATACTATGAAGTATTATCAACTAATTAAACTCAAGTTCCTTTTTCTTGAATAATTTCATAAAGGATTAGTTATAGTTTTCACCTTGACTTTTCACATTTTTATTCAAATATATTTCGATCTTACAAAATATTAATTTTATATCCCATTTTTCATAATTTTTTCAAACCTATCTCAGTAGTTTTATAAAATATCAATTTTATGCTCAATTTTTTTTAAAATATTTTCAGAAGTCTTGAAATATTATTGAATAAAATTGTAAGACTAAAAATTATCTTCTGGATTTATAAAATGTTAGTCTAACCAACTTTGCTTAAAATTTTAAAATATGATTGCCTTCTTTTGGGAAAAAAAAAAAAACTCAGTGCCACAAGCCAACTTAAATTAAAAATTATTGAGAACAATTTCTCGAATATTTAGGTAATTTAGTGGGTTTACTTAGTAATATATGATTTTTACGCCAGCTTATTACAGCTATCTTAAATAATTCTGTTATAGAATACACAATTTAGAATTTATTTTTAATTTTATTATCATCATTTTCACATTTCAAAAGTCCCGTTTCTACGATCTACTCAAACCTATTCAACATCACAAAATTCACTATAAGAGATGCAATAAGAATAATATAAAATAAAATAAAGGTAGTTTAATACTCCTCATTATTACTCCATTCATGTATTCAAAGGTACTTTCTCCCCCGTCGCCACCACCTCCGCGGCTTCGCCGCATCGGCGACGGCAGCGGGTGCTGGTAGAAGGTGCGTGTGGAAGAGAGACTAGAGAGAGAGGTAGGAGGGAGAGAGTGAGATGAAAATTATATTTGTTAAAAAAATTCATTTTTTACAAGTTGGTTTACTCTAACCGATTGATTAGCCACGTCAGCGATATTAAGACACGTAATGTCCATCTCTACTTTGATTTTGCGGGAATTGTTCATCGTAGAAAAGTTAAGAAAAATCCAAAGTTCGTGTATTGTGAGGAAGAAATTAAAGCTCATGTGCAATTCCAAAATCCGGTCAAAGTTCGTGTATTTAGCGGCTATTATGCCATAAATAAAATATATTCATATAATAGTGTTTACCCCTCTGATGATAAATTGATAGTTATATACGTACGAGCGTTGACACACAACTTTTATTTGCAAATTAAGTATAAACAGAAAATACTACAGAAAGTTGAAACTTCAAATTTAAAGTTTCAATAGTGGAAGTCATTCTGCAGGTATATTAATTTGAGTATCCAGTAAAAAATATTAATCTGAGTATCAGAGTATGTGCTTATGTGTTGTATGTCTATGTGTGAGAGAGGGAGATGTTAAAGCCACCCATTTTTGTCCCACCGACTTGGTAAAGGGTCCTGACTCAATATATAAATTTGGAGTACCCTCCTCTCTTATAAGACATTTTAAGGGGGTGAGGGCCCATTTCTAATATGGTATCAGAGCAGGTCCAAGTATCGATGGTGATCTCTTTGTTCACGTGCGGAAGTTCGATGTTCATTCCGGCCCACACGTGCGGAAGCGTGTTAAAGCCATCCATTTTTGTCCCACATCGACTTGGTAAAGGATCCTGACTCAATATATAGCTTGATCGTCATCGTAAGTTATATAGCTTGATCGTTAAGCATTTTCGAAGACCGATCAAAGTACATTATTTGTCAGATTCAAAAGGAACATAATGGTAATAAAATAAAATAAAGTAAAATTGCAGAAAAGTACTTTTATCGAAAACATTGAAAGTTTCTTTTAAATGATTTATATATATTCATTAGCAATAAATTATACTTCCATCCCACTTGAATCAATACACTTTCTTTTTTGGATTGTCCCATTTAAATTGACACATTCCCCAAAAGACAATAAACGAACATACAAAATAGTAGGTATATGTTACTTTTTCACTATAAACAAACCATTTCTTAATCATATATGCCAAAAAATACGTGTCAATTCAAGCAAGACGAAAGTAATAGATAAACTAAAATTAAGACACCATACATACAGATTTAGTTTGATTCATCGGTCTACTATAGTCAATGAAAGATATTAATTCATATATATTTCTCACGAACCAATATATATATGCATTTCTACATAATATCTACATATGGTCAATTCAAATATATCTAAGAAAAGTATTTTTAAATATATATAGTAGACTATATATATATATATTCCCTCCATCTCATTCTTCTTGTCCTGTTTCCCTCTTTCCTTATTAAGTCGTTCCATTCTTCTTGTCTCATTTTCTTTTTTGGCAAAAAGTTACACACAAAAAAATATGTGAACCCCATATATACTACACCATCTCACATTCATCGAACTCCACTTTTTTAGTCTCCGTACCAAAAAAAAATGAGACATGAAAACTGGAACGGGTGTCAAAAGGAAATAAGACAAGAAAAATGGGACGATATATGTTTATTAGTCATAAGGACTCTTTCAAAAGTGAAAATGTAAGTAGTTATATGGTCCCAAATGCCCCTTCCCACACACTAGGGGTCCCCACAGCCACAAGATACGGCCAAGGGTGAAGTCGTCCCTCTCCAAATCCAACACCCTCATTGTCCGTCCACCATCTACCTACCTACCTTCCTTACTTATAGTAGTAGTATTACTTATTTATTTTTGTTTGCTTCTCCCAATTTTTTTATTTTTTTTTTGTCAAATTAACATAAAGATTTAAATGAGCGTCACAATTAATAGACTCAAAAGTAAACTTTTTGTTATTTTCGGTAAAATCGTATAATAGTATTGTTTATATTGTTACACGGTTCGATTAGACTAAATCATGTAATGTACAATCGTGAAACGAATTAAATGAGTAAGGACATTGTGGGCTTTTTAAATCCAAAGATACTAGTATTTCCATATTTGAAACTATATAATACTAGTATTTCCAATACATATTTAAATAATGCTATATTCACATTTGCCCCAAATTACCATAGTTCATAGTACTATATTGTAAATTAGCTAGATTTTACAATTGAAGTAGTCTAGTCCACTTGCTTGCAAGATGTAACAGTATCATATATCTCCAAAGGTTTAGCGGTTCTCCAAGAAGGAGACACTGGCATGCGTGACGTATATATATTCGTATAATGCTATAAATATCTATCTACTGATAATATTGGTAAACTACAAAAGCTGACTATATATATGTCTCTCATTTAATCAGAAACTATTTAGCTACTTTTTATTTTCCTGTGGTAGTAGAGCTCTCTTATTAGAGAGACATGCAAGAAAGTCTATCATCGGATGATCGGACTACATACAACCTCAAAATAGCTAAAGCTTAATGCTTAATTACTTTTAAATCATTAATCAATGCATATATAATCCACCGTTATTTATGAGGACACTAGTCCAACTTGTATTTGCACAAATTAATGAATAATGAGTATGAACAGAAGATTTAACGAATCATATACATAAGTTTATGCCCTAAAGATCGATTAAAATTAATTAAAGGGTTAATATATTACTCATTTTCCTTAACGACGCGATTACTGCAACATAAGAGTAAGTGAGCGTCACATGTTATCTTTCTCTCTACGTTCATTGCATTCAACGAGGTTGTTAATTAATAAGACATAACATCATAAAATAATATAAGAAAGAGTGTTATACTAAAATTATGTGGAATAAAGTACTATATATATAATTACGTCGTGACCTCTAGTTTTCAATCTATTTCTGTGTATTGTAATAATTATTGAGAATAATAACAAAAGTCATTTTCTAATATTTGTATCTTATATTGTTATTCTATATATCAGTTTATTTTATGTGGGCAAAAATTGATATATAAATTATTATATCGAATAAATCTCTTTTGACAGCAAAATTACTATGCTATAATAGTTTTTATTTTATATTCTGGGGGGGAGAGGAAATGTGTTGTATAATTGTACAATGTGTATGAGTATTTCGTTAATTTATTATGAAATAACAAGGCATCGATCAATAATCTAATATATGTGATGATTGAATGCACATACAAAAAAATGTGCAATTTAACGATATATAATCTGACGGGTAATTATCACTTTAAACCCCAAACTATCTTGTTATTATCAATTATATTCCAAAATATTGAAAATGATTTTTTAAATCCTAAACTATTGATTTTGTATCAATTGTACCCCCCCTTCAATTTTCCGGCTCTAAAAAAAGTGATGTGGCACGCTGTAATTTTTTATTTCTTAAAATCTGACATGGCATAATTATATTAATTTTATGACTTAAAAAAATTATAAGAATCCCAAATGATATTTGAAATTTAAAATTTAAGAAGCAAATACAGTAGCATCGTTTTTCAAATTAAAGAAAAACTAAAAGAAAAAATACAAGCAAATGTGAACATGAAAAAGAAAGAACCAATCTCCCTGCTCTATGACTATCATTAACGTTTATTCAAACTAAAGTAGAAGAAATATTAAACACCATCATCACTAATATTATTTTAACCAACAAGAAATATCAAGCACCATTAACATCAATCTCATTTAATTTATGATCAAAAGTAACAGATTGGAACATCAATATTCTCAAAGCTAAAATAAAAGATTGGTTTAACATCAACTACAATTTGCCGTATAATGTAGCTCGTCGAGCTCGGTACAACGAAAACGTATAAAACTTCTTCCTCAACATCTCAGCCTTCAACCTAATAGCCTCATCCAATCTACACACCCTACAGAGCGTGTAGGGTATAGGTTTTTTCGCGGTAGAGGAGAAATTAACGCTCTGAATGGTGAAGAACGGTTCTGTGTTTGTTTTGATAAATTTTGTGGAGGAAGATACATGTTTTATTGCTAAGTTGATTTCTTTTTTAATTTTTAAATAGTTTTGCCATATCAGATTTTAAAATATAAAAAATTACAGCGTGTCATTTCGATGTGTATCGTCACTGTCACGCCCCGAATCCCGAGGGACGGCCACGTAAGCCTGGGGTATGATTAGGGGTTGGAAATAAGAAGCGGGGTAGAAAGGGGAATAGCCATGCACCTTATATGAGGTTTAATTCTGCAGAAAAA
>JAYJMF010342622.1:0-12513 GCA_036873715.1 Salvia sclarea
AATAAGGAAAGTGGAACACTCTTTGTGGACACCCTAAATGGCAAAAGTGGAACACTCTTCGTGGACGGAGGGAGTAAGAGGCATAACTGCGTAAGGCCGGTCTAGTTCGAGTCTAGCCCTTTTTTTTCTTAATTGTATTAAGTATTATCTTAGTTCATTGAGTTAGCGTTTACTTTGGATGATATGATAGATTGATAAAATAATCCAAGCTTATTACTCCCTCCGTTCTATTTGAATTGACACACTTTTCTTTTTGAATTGTCCCATTTAAATTGGCACATCCCCTAAAAGACAACAAATTAACACACAAAGTGATGGGCCTATATTACTTTTACACTAAAAACAACCATTTCTTAATCTGTATACCCAAGGAGGGGTGCCAATTCAAGCGGGATGGAGGGAGTGTTTACTTTGATGGATAAATGATGGATTTATCAATTTTGAACTAGCTTGGCAATCTTATCCTTCAAATATTCAATCTTATGTTTTATCAATCTAGCTTATCACTCAAAGTAAACGCTATCTAAAGTGTATCACTCGATGGACGACACGAGTTTTAAGAAAATAGAGTGTAAATGGAAAATAAGTCTCACTTTATTGACTTCTAAGATAAAAAGTAAAGTAAAAGGTAGGTAATTTTGTAAATATTGAATTGGTGTAAGGTTGAATTATAAGAAGTGTGTGTAGGGTATAGCCAAAATAAAGAAAGTGATACACTACGCTCAAAATGACAAATGTGATTCACCCTTGATGGACGGAGGGAGTATCATTTTTCAATATATATAGTATCATTTACCAATGCATATAGTATCATTTAATATGAAACATAATACTCCCTCCGTCCACCAAAATTATGCACCATTTGACTCGGTGCGGATTTTAATAAAATTTAGTTGACTTGAGGTCTACTGGAGTATGGGACCCACAAAATGAATTGTTAAATGTAAAAGTAATGTTAGTGGAGAATGAGTCTCATATAAGTTATTGAAAAGTATAAAAGTATCGTAAGTAAATATTAAATTGGAGGGTAATAAAGTAGAATACAGTGTGGGGTCATTTCCAAAAATAGGAATGCATGCTCTTGGTGGATGTCCCAAAATGGCAAAAGGTGCATAATCTTGATGGACGGAGGGAGTATCATCTAATAATATTTTGATATAGTACCATTTAATAAAATGAGAGTATCATTTCATATCAAATAGAGTACCATAAAAACGGGTACTATTTTATACTTCCTCCGTCCCACTAAACACGGTATTATATTTTTGGGCATGGAGATTAAGAAAATAATATTTTTGTGTGTAAAGTGGTGTAACCACTTTTGTTGACTAATTTTTCAAGGCAAACTTGTTTCTTTTTGGGATTATGTCATTACTAATGGGACGATCCAAAATAGAAAGGTGATCATGTTTAGTGAAACAGATGAAGTATCAAATAGAGTAGCACTTAAAACATAGTATCATTCATATGAGTATCATTTCATATAGATAATACTATCATCTACTCCATCCGTCCCATTCATAATGTCTCATTGCTTTTCGGAGCTAAAGATTAAGGAAACAAAATTGATGAGTGTAAGGTGGTGTGACCCATATGGGGTTCACATGCTTTTGTGTGTATTTTTTTTTTTTTTGCCAAAAAAGATATGGGACATCATGAATGGGACAAACAAAAAAGACAACTAGGATATTATGAATGTGACGGAGAGAGTAATATAATATGAAGTATTATCTTCAAAAACATATAAAAAAAAAAAAAAAAAAAAAAAAAAAAAAAAAAAAAAAAAACAAAAAAAACGAACTGAACCCAACCCGACCTGCGAATTTCCTCTTGGTCCTGACCGTCAGGCTGGCCCTATGTGATAAATACATAAGTACGTGAGTAGTGAGCTTGGCATTTCGTTTTCTACAATTAATCTAAGGGAAATATCGACCTCTTGATAGGTAATAATCTAGTCACGGATATAAAAGGCTGAAAGCAACTAACAAATGAGATTTTTAATATGCAAATTGTGTTTGACATATAATTTCCAATTCATAACCCAGCATCTTCCATAATCCACCCTTTTTGTAATTAGTGTTTCATTTCATCAACACACTTTCATAACTCCTATATGAAGTTTCCAAAGCTGCAGCAATTCTTGCACATACTTCCATCTCTGTCTCCTCTTCACAATGCAGCCTAGTGAACTTCTTTCGGAAACATGCATCTCACAACAGACAACAGTAATGGATATAAAATGAAATGTTACAGGAAATGATAATAGGTAGTACATGGATGGATAATGTTTATAAGACCATGAGATCAAAATGTTAAACTTCACAATTTATACAATCAGATTAGTATAAATGAAAATCTTATGTATATAACTTGCAAGGCCAACTAACTTCTTTGCAAGTGACCACTGACCAACAATCACTGAAGCAAAATCACAAAAGAAACAATGGGGCTGTAAGATTATCACAGACTCGCATTACATGAACAAAATAATTTCAATCACAGCATCCTGCTTTCTCAAAGCAAATTCAAAACCTCAAACATGCATCAAATCGAGGTTATACCACATTATGTCATATCCAAAGCATCGATCTTCATATTCATCGAACAAAGGGTTATTCGCGCCTAAACAGACCAACTGTGGGGGTATTTTAGTTCTGCAAACGAACTTTAAAAGTTGAGAATAAATCGACAAACTTGAACATTAGTATAATTTTTCCAAAACTTGAATTTTTGCTCAAAATGAATGTAAATCTGATGTGGCAGTCCAGTGGCATAATTTTAGAGTTCATGTGCAAAACCAAAGCACCCCCAAAGTTCGTGTATTAAAGCGCTGATAACTCTAGAAAATAAGAGCAAGAGGTTGTATAAATCAAGCTGGTGAAACCTTCAACGTGTCTGACTTGATATCTGGAATTGCAATTTCACTATTATAAACATAACACAAGAAACAAAGAGAAGCAAGGCTGCAATATTATGAAACTAAATCATGATAAAAATATTAATTCCTCTCGGTGTGCCAGGATAATGAGAGATCAAGATAATTGACATAAACTACTACACCTTTTTTGCCACAAAAACAAAACTCCAACATAAAATCTGTAGCCAAATTATGTAGTAGTAAACTTCTATAACATGTGGATTTCTGGTGATGTATCAAAATGCCAAAACAGATCAGGACGCACCTCATTCGCAAATGGCAAAGAGCTTGCAACTCTGAATCCAATTTGGAGACATGAAAACAGAGATCCGAGAATTGATCGACGCATTAGAGAATAAAGTTCCTCACATCACCATTAATATTTTGATAAGTTGAATCACAAAATTAGGAACAGAATCCACTAGGTAGAGCCAAAATCACGTAATAAATCTATTGAAAAAACAAGATGTAATCATACAACTATAGTATCAGTAGTCTCTAAAAGAATAAGATCGTCTAAGATCTAAATACCTCAACCCCCAAAAATGGTTTTTGTAGAAGAAAAAGGCCGATTTCATCAGGAAAAATCAGAAGGCGATTTCATCGGGGCAATCAGATCTCCTCTTGCACGGCTTCTTCGGAATCCCTGGGCTTTTCCTGTGGAGCACTAAGGCGTGGAAGTGAATCGTGCCGGTCCTCCTCCTCCTCCTGATGGTGACGCGGCGCTGGATGTAAGGCACGCCGACGACGGAGCCGGCATCCACTTGGTGGATCGCTTTGACGAGCAAATCGAGGCCGCGGCAGCGAGGCAGCGGCGGGGGAAATCGAGAAGAGGTGGATGAACCTTGGGAGGAAGCTAGGGAATGGGCGGCGGTTACTGACGAGGGAGAGGAAGAAGATGATGAAGAGACGGAGCAATCTGGAGAGGGCTTGCGGTCGCGCATTCTCAATAATGCTTAGATCGATGGAGGAAATTTGAGTGTGTCTCAGCAATGGCTGAAAGAGAAGAGAAGAGAGAGAGAGAGTTGAACGCGTTTCGTCAACTTGAATGCGCAATTTCAAGGGTTCATCTACTAAACCTCATAAATATTTGGCTTCTTCTTCCTTTCGTGGAATTTTGCATATTATTTTTAAAATTTATTAAAAATATATGAATTTGTTAATTTATCAAGATTCAAAAGATTTACTCAAACTAAATTTCACATCACACTACAATTAAAACAATGATCATTTTGACAACCAAGTGGTGCGACCCCCATTTTGTACGTAAACAATTTACAAGCGATTTAAATATGATATTATAAGTGGCAAAATTGTCTTGGTGTCAGGATCCGTTAAGCAATGTGAGATTCAAACTTCACAATTCTTCCACCCCAATCAAAAAATATCAAATTAGTTTTAGATCCCCTCTCCCTCTCTTATTTTACAATAACGAAATCACTTCTTCACTCTTCCATATATTGGGGAATTTCACTTGAAATTTTTGGGTACGCCGTTAGTATCGTTTTTATGGACAAACTTGGATTTGTGCACCCCTCTTTCTCATTTGATAAGATATTTCATTTAGCAGATATGATAGATAAAATTGACACGATAGAATATGATTTGATTAATTTTATATTTCGATTAATTGATTATAATGTCGGATAAATTGAAGGATTATAAATAAAATATTGTTTAATACTATAATTATTCTTACAAAGTTACAATGTAGAGAAAATGCATAAATTCAAGGATAGTGGGATCAAAAGATTTGGCTAAGGTCATTTTTTGAATAATTGAGATGGTAAGCAATATAGTTCAAAGAAGTAATTAATGGGTAGAACATAAAAATATATTATTGAGATTTATTTATTTAATTTATTCTTGACAGAATTGAGGACACAAAAAGTGGAGGTCGCACCGACTAAGTGTCCCAAAACGAGATTAATTAACATATAAGTCAGTATTCATTTGGAATTACTATATTTAAATCATAGGTGTCCAAATTGTTTAAGAAAATTGATAGACACTAATTTAGTTGAGCATGACAAAACGATAATTTAATAACAAAGAAAAACTCGAGAAATTATAAGGGTTAACTGTTGTAAAATATAAAAAAAAAATGGTATATAACTTCTAAATTTGGAAATAATTACGTCAACTTTGAATTTTTCTCATTTTGCCTTTAAAATAGAATTACCCGTACAAAAGATAATGAAACAATTCAAATTACATAATTCTAATACAAATACGAATACAAATAAAAGAAAATAAGACAGCATAGTTTATGGAACAAAAGGACGAGAGGAAGGGGGTTTTGAAGGGAATGGTGAATTGTATATTTCTACTTCCAAAATTTAATAAAATCACAATGGCATCATTCTTTTTTATTAAAACGACGTGATCTGAATTACCACATTATTTCAATTTTCAACCATACAAGCTTAGAGCCAGTTTTGGGGGATGTTCAATTGCGAAGGATAAATGAGAAATTGAAAGATGTTCTCAATTGAAAAATGTAGTTTATTTCAGATTTTAAAAGTTGTATACAAAACCAAAAACAGAAATTGATAAAAATTGGTGTATTTTATGATAATTTATAAATGAGTATAAGAACTTAAAACATAAACATTAGATACATAGATACACATATATGTGTAAATAAAGCATGCATGCGTGATTGAGATCTCATTCGTCTAAATATAGTACGCCACATTTTTACTAAATGAGATCTTGATATTCTATTGCATTTATATGAAACATTTTTTATTTTAGAAATTCCAAAGGTTATGATACATATTATCCTCATATAATTCTTAAATTCTAAATCGATGATATTGACATGTCCACCTGTCCACAAATGCGATAGAAGACGCCACACACAAATGAAATATATAGAAGATCCAAACTCCATTTTTCCTCGTCTTCTTATGGAAACTAATTTATAAATAAGGATGAAATTACAAAACTAGAAAAGATGCATACAAAATCGCATCTGCATGTATATAAATCTCATTTACAACATCACTTACACCATAAGGAACTGCACAGCACTATCTCTCCACAACCATGGTCAGGACTCAAAGGTTCTCTCACAATGTCTGCACAAATTCTGGGTATATTTTCTCTGCATGCATTTGCAAAAGTTCCAAAATGGTAACTACGTAATTATTAATTGGGTAAATATTACTTTGAACCAACTATATCTGCTTTATCAAAAATGTCTCGAACTAACAAAAATATTTATTTAAACCACCAACTAATATTATTGTACAAAAAATGTCACGTCCATTTTTCGCCCCACGGAATTTTGACGTGGCTCGCCAAATGCTACATGGGAATGCCACGTAATTACATGTGGCATCTGTGTTACTTTATCTTGTCTTTTCTATGTATTATCCGATGAAAAATGTCAAGATTCTGGGTCAGAAAATGGTGTGGGGTGAAAAATGTCAAGATTTTGGGTCAGGAAATGGATGTGGGACATTTTTTATACAAAGTTGATACTCGATAGATATATATTTCTGAAAGTTCGGGATATTCTTAATAAAGCTAAAGCTGATATAATTTGGGGTTTAAAGATATTTCAAGAATGTGTAATCACAAGCAAAGAAAAAAAGTGCACCTCATGTTTAGGAGGGGGAATGATCCTCTAATGTAACTGTTTCAAACCACTTCATCCCTGCCAAAGTCACTTCACCTTTTCAACGCAGACGCGTTGCTTCAGCCGACATTCTTGGAAAACATAAAGCGACCAAATTTAATAAAACCATATGTTGGAATTAGGAAATATGATTTGTTTCATCGACAAGATTACTAACTACAAGGATGCATAGGAACACAACACTTACCTGAGTATTTCCAAATAGCTAGATGGACAATTATGTTGTCAGTTGCAAGTCATGGGCCTTCTCTATTTGTTTCTCAGAACCCAATCCAGGAAACTGCCCTATATCATGCTCTTTAAGTGGTTGAAATTCGTTGTGCAAGCCGACAGCAAACTCATCTGGGCTTGTTCCACCACTTTGGAAGTAGTTAGCAATCTGCATCAAAATTGCAACTGAGTTGGTGCAATTTATGAAATATAATAGACAATAAACGTGAGACACCAAACGTGAGACACCGAGGATACCAAGTAGACATTTAGATTGCCAAACTAAACTTTATGTTCCCACCTAAGAAGAATAGAAGTCATATCTGGTACATATGGTTAGTCGTCTTCATTTAGAAAGCGCCCAGCATACTAAATTGAATTAAGAAAACCAAACATATCACTTTATACATTCTCCCACTTTAGATGATAAGCCACACTTAAACATCAAGTTTAAGTTGCAATGATTCATTTGTTATATTAAGATAAATTAGAAAACCATCTACACATCATGCCAAATTGTTACCAAACAAACTGAACAAAAATCATGATTCAAATGATGAACAAGTTTTAGGCACTATGCCAAGTACTAAACCACAAATGCAGAAACTCATGAAGAGAAGGAGAGGACAAAGTAAAAAACTTGCATGATTAGCTAGACCCATGCCACTTAGTGCTGCAGCTTCTAAGCTTGACCCCAATAGCCAATCACCACATATGCCAGCTCTTCCACGAGGATCAAAGATGCAGGGAATGCCTGGTGAATTTGTAGGAAGGGCTGCACCCCTGTTAAGTTACAAACAATTAATTCAAACTACTCCAACTACCAACAATAAAAAGACACTACTTCTCCAATCTCAGGTTCCTTTACTCTCTGTCCATGTTAAACGGGTGGAAAATGGCATGAGAGTCAAGCTAAGATTCATAGATTTAATAGATGCATGCCAGTAAGGCGGAGTCTTGAGTACCATAATTGCAGTCTACTGTAGAAAGGATTTTTCAACGAGTTTTCTGGTAGTCCTAAGGCAAGCTGAACACCATCAAGCATGGCTTTCTTGACCTTTTCCGCTGTACTGGAAGGAATACTTTCCTGATGCGAAAATATATCTCATTAAGAAATCAATACATCTATACTAATTTTTTACTTCCAAATCAACTTAAGATGATTGGTTTTACAGCTCTTTTAGAGTGAATCTGCTTGTATAAGCCTATAAGGTCAGAATGAGCTTCAATGAAATCAAGAATCAATAGATCTTGCTCTGCTGAATGGCTTTACAAATATTTACTGCCAGAATCATCAGCCACAGTGAAGTGCCTCAATGGTTTGAGGTCAAAGTGTCATCATTATATTCATATTACGGTTTCTTTCTAAAAAACTCATTCAGATACTTCGGAAGGAGAGATTGCCCACACAGGTGGTTTTCTGTTGTCATGGAGCTATAAGGAGCTCAAACATATGAAGCCTAGAAAAAGCTTTAAGTTGGCCTTACGCATCAATTTTACATTTCATTTTCAATAAACCGAGAGATAAAAGACACCTCAACAGTTTGCGGTTAGTGTGTCATGATGATAATCATATTACGGCTTTCAAAAAAATTCATTATTCAGATACTTCGGACAGAGAGATTCCCCACACAGGGTGTTTTCCATTGTCACGGAGCTATAAGGAGCTCAAACATACGAAGCCTAAAAAAAGCTTTTAAGTTGGCCTTTGTTTGTGATTCTTGGACCAACTTAAACTGAGTCTGCTGTTAGCACACTCAATTAGGAAACTTGATGTTCAGGAAAACATGTTCATTGTGGTTACACTCCAATAAGAGAACTTTAGTTAAAAGCTAACCTGAGGAACTTTATTCTGCTTCCCAAAAGTTGCGGTGCTGAAAAAGGTCCAACAATGAGGCCTACTAGTTTGAGAGCCAAAAAGTTTAGTAGTATTGTTTCCCATCCATGAGAGAGAGTCAATTCCTTCAACAAAGGCTCCTTCAAGAGGGATTTCTGATGCAGTGGATGGGACAGGAAGAGGGTCTTCAAATGCTGCCATGAGGGCCCATATAGAACTCAAATCGAGTCTCTACACACATGGGATGTTAGACAATAACAACATGAGGAAAATGATATAGCTACTTAAGGTCAGTATCGAAGTAATTGAATTCTCGAGAAAAGGTCAGTATTGAAGTACCTTCATTTGCCTAGCAATTAGTGGTAACCCAGACGAAGAAAGCAATCGATTTGCACATTTTCCTGGTTTGACACATAAAGTGTGATAGCTTTTTTTCAGAGCTTTTTTCTTTTTTCACATATCCGCTTCAGTCATGTTAAATATACAAGCACCAAAAAGAAGTACTGAGGAATAATTTACAGCTGATCAAGCATTGCACTGGATTCAGTAACCAAGGTATAAACTGCGCCAACCCAAGAAAAGACAACGAGGATCAATTTGATCTCACTAAAGTCCAGGGGAAAGAAAAATCCCATACACGAGAAAAGGAGAGCACTCTTCAAAAGAATGGTTCCACAAATCTGAATCAAAGTCTCAACAATGACACGTGCCATAAATAATCAAAACGATACTCACCATTATGTGCAATAACAATGACATCAAAGTGTCCACAAGGCTTCCCATTCTCGCTCAGGTACCATTTCCCATTATATGGCTCCAGTTTACTAACCCAGCAAGGACGCACCACATTCACTAAAGATGTCTGCAACATCGGATTTTTCATAAGGTAAACCATTTATAAACAGGAGAAAATATTACATTACATGATACAACAAACTAAAAGGTCAAGAGCCCTGTTGGCATTTAATACCAAAGGATGACACAGGAAAAGCTCAGAGCAGTAATAATTTTGCTCATTTCTAATAACATGCTGAAGTACATAGTATAAAATGCAATTTAAAATCATGCTACTACTATTTCAAGCAGCTTCTACAAATCTTCTTCAATTGCTATTCTACAATTTAACAAGTAAAACAGACAGGTAATTCTTAAAGAGAATGAGAGATCAGATTTTCAAAACACTGATGGGAAATCATCATCTTTAACAATCTAAAGCTGGATAGAACTATATTCTCAATACAATATTCAAGTTCCATGGTAATAGTTTATTTCCAAGTATGTCATGGAAATGACCAAGGATAGCATAAACTACTAGTTTGAAAAGATTGACACGTAAAAAAAAGAAAGGAATAGTGTCATTAGTTTAGGGACACGGTATTACTAACATTTAGGCCAACACAGCAGATGCATAGGCAGTCTTATTGGGAGGGTAATGTAAACCCAGAAGGATAAGCACCTCAGAAAGAATGGATTCAGCAAGAGGGCGCATCCCATTAACACCAATATATCTTGGAGGTGATGGAGGCAGTGGACTGAAACGCCCACCAGACTCGAGCTTTCCAATCGCACCATCCCATTGACTCACAAGACCATTCTTAGACCATAGGTCAACGATCTCAGCAAAGTTAGGATCACTAACTGTGAAGAACTGGGCAGCATGGTCGAATGTTAAGGACTCAGGATCAAGAATTCTGGTTCCCATTCTTCCTCCTAACCCATGAATCCCCTGATGTTGATAAGCAGAACAACAAACAGCGTAAATTTTTTGAGTACATCATTGTACAAAATACATATCCGGAAAGATATCCTTAAAGTTCATATAAGCTAAAAAGCAAATTACACGATAGAAAGAAAAAGATTATTCGTGCTGATAATGACATATCCTTGTGAAGATTGAAATAAAATAGCATCTTTAAAGCTATAAAACAAATTACCAACCCTGATTTGGTTAACTGGATGCAACTTTAACATATCCTTACTTGAGAGATGAAGATCATAACCACTATGTTTTAGCAATGCATCTTAAATAATTGTTCACCCCCAATTTTGCACTAGAGTAACTCTCCTGACTTTATTGCACATATATTCCTTTAACATGCCACAACCAACAGCAGCAGCAACCGCTTAATTTCACAACTAAGATTAAGAGCTCAACATCCCAACCAAAACAAAATAAAGCATGAAAAAGCAGAAGAAAGAGGCGAAATCGAGAATTGAACAGATTCACAATCAATCCTCAAAAAAAAAAAACAATGAGAAATTGAAGTAAAAGTAGGAAGGAACCGTGTCAAAAACAGTGGACTTAATGCCTCTCTTGTCGAGATAGAGGGCGCAGAGAAGGCCAGACATGCCACCGCCGATAATTCCAACAACCGGGTCGCTCGAAATGGGAACCGTGAAGTCCACCTGCTCCTGAGTGAAGCTTTTCTTGAGAACAGAGCGCCTCGAAGCGCCGTAAGAAGGTTTCTTTCTAGGGCCGTTCATCGGCTTTCTCTGCGACTTATCGGCATTATCGCAGTAGAATAGGGTTTGCGGGGAGGTCGGTTTTGGATAGACGATTGAGAGGAAAGGGGGAATATGAGTGAGAGTGATGGAACGAGATAGTAAGGTCATTGCCTACTCTGGGGAAGAAGATAAATCTCAAATGCCTATTCTTAGCGTCAACAAACCTGCTGCATGTAGCAAATCTTATTTATAGTAATATTTGTTTCTATCATTAAATTAATTCAATTTAATTTATGTGTAAATATCAGTTAATAACCTAATATTTCGCCACTCCCAACCTAGGCATATTGTTATTTTAATCCTTAACATTTTAATGTCCAATTGTCGAATTCTGGCGTTAAATGCCTATGTGATTTGAAAAAAACCCAAACACCCGACACCATCGACGTTGTCGTCGTCCAACCATCTCTCTCCAAAATTATGGCCTCTTGTAAAAAATCCTCAATCTGCCTACATCCATCCATCTCTCGCTCACATAACGCAGTAGCCCCTCAACGTTGATTTCAATCGACACCGCTCAGTCGCCGTCGCCTCTGTGCTGTCTCACCCTCAGTCTGGTTTAGGGACTCGACTCTCCCTAATCTACTGCTCTCTCTTCTCTGGCCTCCTCCTCTTCAATTTATGGCAAGATTCGCCGTCTCCAGCCACTCGTCACGATAGACGCCTCCACTAGCACGAAGACCAACGACAGGAACCGCTATTGTAAATCGGCGTTGCGGCTAACCTGCCACCGACAGCAATGATGCCGCTCTCCCCTATTTCCGATAGTAACGCTGCCACTCTCTACTTTCTCCCTCTTCGGTCCTATCTGCGTCGTCGCCGCTGTGCTTATGGACAACAATTTGAGCCCACCTTGCGAAAACCCTACTTGTGGATTTTGACGTGAAGTTGAAGTTGTCTCATGTGAGGGCAGTGATTGAAGGGAAGCGCATTATTCATATTAGTGCTTTAGGCATCAACATATTAGAGCACCCACTATGGGTGGGTAGAAGAAGATGATGTGGAAGGGGTAAAGGGATATTGGGGATAGAAAATGGGGTAGAGGTAGAAGGGAGGGTAGCAAATTTGCTACCTAGGTAGATAGGAAAAAACGGGCCCCCCCAGCCGCATTTTTTTACTTTTGATTCTAATATTTCATTTATTTATTTTTTTAAATTTTCGTACTTCATTTTGTTTTGTTTTATGATTTATTCTTTCTTTTTTAACAATTCATTTTATTTTGTTTTTTGTTTTATTCTTTATTTTTTTAATATTTCATTTTTTTTAGCTTTTGTATTTTATTTTGTTTTTTGTTTCATTCTTTCTTCTTTACCTCTTTTTTTAACTTCATTTTATGGATGATGGTACACAAATTTTATTCTTTTTTCATTTTCTTGTTGATTTAAAATATATATATAG
>JAYJMF010342643.1:0-12507 GCA_036873715.1 Salvia sclarea
ATTTTCATTTTCATGACGATATTGTGTTTTGTATATTACATAGAAAAATAAAGGTAAATTATTCCCGTGCATCGCACGGGCAGAAATACTAGTTACTAGAAAATGGCATTTCTAGTCACTTTTGTCATGTGTGTGTATGTGCATGAATAGATCTAGTGTAGATCCATAAACTAGAGAGCACTCTTGTGTGTTTCTTGAATAGATGAGTGTGGATGTAGGTGTATGGGTGTAGATCTACTAGATATATGAAGATCTATGAGTTGTGTGATGCTAGACTTATGAACTTGAACAAACTTACTACTAGATGTGCTATATAGTAAATTTTGATGAATTATATGGATGCGTGAGGACCGAATGTGAATGGTGATGATATGGTGTTTTTGTGAGTTCAAAATTATGATTTGTGCTGTAGTTAAGTTGTGTTTACAAAGAATTTCGAGTTTGGAAAGTAATGGTGTGAAATTATCATGTTTTGTGATTAAATTGACCAAATTCCAGATTTTTACAGTTTCTGACCTCCTCATGTCTTATTTTTCTGGCGACCAAAAACTCATCTTATTGGCCTAAAATTTTTACACGAGCTAGATACATAGGTCTACTGTGTTCAGTAATTTTCCCAAAATTTTTAGCGATCTAAAAATATTATTCCCGAATTAAATGCTAACTCTGCTCAAAACTGCCTTTATATAAATGACAGTTTTGAAGCTCAACTTTGTCACCAAATAACCTAGTCTACAACAATCTTCTGGCCTTCAAATTTTTACCCAAGTTAGGTAGGAGTGTCTACTTGGCTCTGTATTTTTCTCCAAATTTTTAGTTGCCTAAAACTCCCTCCATCGATTTATTTCCCTACTCTGCTCCAGGCTGCCCTCGGGTGAGTGGCAGTCATGGAACAGAACACTCCCTTCTCGAGTAACCTTATTTAGGCTCACTTCTGACCACCAAAATTTTACCAAAGATAGAACATGGTGTTCAACACCTTTGGTAAAATTTTCATAATTTTATACAATCTCTAACTATTTTTCATTAATTTAAATCGAACACTGCACTAAACTGCCATTCTGGAAAGTGACAGTTTTGAGGATAGGAGGAAAACAAATTATTTAGCCTACTTCCCTTTAACAAAACAACTTGGGATTTTTATCCCAAGTGCTTTCTTCAGCCTTCCAATTACTAGAAGTTTTCTACTATTTAATTCAACCATTAACTATTTTATAAAAATTATTTTTCAACACTGCACCTCCCTAGTATCCCTCTAGAGTCCAGAACATTGAACCTTGCATAACTCAAAAACTAGACGTGCAAATTACTTGAAATTTTAACCATAGTTAGCCACTGACTTCAGGAGAATATGTATAAAATTTGAATGCATTTGGATTAGGTTTAATATTTTTAATAAATTACACAAATAAACTACACTATTGGAAATTTGGCATTCGACTAACTATTGAGCCTAAGTGTGTTCTCCCATGTTCCTTATATAAAAGTGAATATTTGTATATGATAACTACTGAATTAAGTTGAAAGTATGAATAATTGTTGAAGTGATTATTGTTGCTATAGAAAAGGTTTGTGATTTTAATTCAATCGCGGGATTGAATTAGGTTAATTATTATTTGTTTTATCAATTAATGATATTGAACGAATGATTTGATATAATGATGTGATAAATATGGATGTTGGAAATTTTTGGAAAAAGGAAATAGGATTTTGTTCATGACTAGGTCATGCATGGCATTCATGAAATTATGATATAATGTGAATCAATATGTGATATTGATTTCTTGATTATAGGAAGCTACGTGGAAGTTACCCAAGGTGGGTTCATCTTTCCTTTTCCAAAATATATTTTATGAAAAATTGTCAAGTAATAATTTTGGAAAAAGGTAAGCTCTTTCGGATATAGTTCTGTGGCCCGATAGAAACGTACTACCGAGTTTGATATGATAAAGGGCGGGTTATAAGGTTGGATGCGCAGGTTGTGCGGTGGTTGTGATCGATAAGTGGGATACGACACCGTACCGGACTCGTACGACGTAGTTCGTCTTGTCCAGAGCAGACTTATCCGAATTAGCAAGTATAAATGGCCATGGATGTCAGTGGAAGTATTTATTGTTTATCAAAATATTTTATATGCATGTATACCATTTCCGGGTATATCTAGTCATATGTTATTATTACTTGACTTTTCTTTCTGTTGGCATGAATCCACTAAGTATATATCATACTTAGCCCTTTTTCCTTTTTAAATGTTTTCAAGTGATGGCGCCAGCGAGGAATGAATCGGCGTGTCGTGGATGTGTTAGGGCCCTGGTGATACTAGTTGGACTTCTCTTGTGGTTTGAGTTCGTCCTTAGGATGTACACAGCGAACCTTAAGTTCTGGGAGGCCTATGGACAGTTGTTTTGTGATCGCGACCCCGTTTAGTTGTTTATATTGAAGCTTTATCCAAACTCTTCCGTTGTAGTGTTATTTCGACAAAACTTAACCTTTTTAAGACCATGAACTATGTTCCTGAAAACTCGGTTTATCTGTGTTAATCCAGTTTAGTTGGTTTTTCATTATAAATTTTTTTATTGAGTAAATATTTCGTTCATAGGCAGGTGGACCGTCAATTCCGCATAGGGTGGGGTTGGCGGGCTGCTACATGTTAGCTCTGTATGGCTTTGTGGTTGTTTCACTTGTTATATCTTTGTGACGTTCAGAGATGATCGACAATGATGATTGTTAGGTGTGGTTCGTTCCCTTGGCCCAAGCTCATGGTTTACCCCAGCCCACCCACCTTAGGCAGCTCCCTTTTTTCTTTCCTTCCCGTTACCTCTCTTTCTTGTGCCCTATCTTTTGCGCTTCTTTCCTTTTTCGGTTTCTTTCCCTCTGTAGCATTTCCAACTTGGGGATTTATATCCCCGATGTTGTCTCTATCTTTGTGAGAGAGCAAAATTCGAGATAGTAGCTGTGTACACATGTGCGCCTATCTTACTCTGGTGAAAAGAGAAACCTTTGTGGTGCTACCAAGTAGAGGGAGGTGGGGGTTGATCGTGGGATGTGGTTGTTCCGACGAGAATATCTCTTCCAAGTGGATCTTTGGTGTTCATGTGTCTGCGATGTGTCAGTGTGGAACCCCAACTGAGCCGAAGTCTACCGCCCAGGCCACTATCTCTTACTTTACATTTTTCTACTTTGTAATAATCTCCGACCTTTCTCTGCTCTTCTATTATTGTGTCGTCGCTATTGTGTTTTGTTGTTCCTTTGTGCAGGAACAAGGTTTTGCCAACGGCAACGAACGAGAAGAAGGTTGTTGCTTGCTAGTTGTTGTTGTTATGGAGTTGCTCGCTGTTGTTCGGATAAGGCGAGTTGTTGTCGTGAAGCTACCTCGTTGTTGTCCGAAGAAGGTTATCTGGAGAAGTTGGAGTGGAGATTGTTATGGCAAATTTCAGATGACGAGCCCGATACCCAATAAATACAAATGAAATTAGAATTTATATTTTGTAGTTAAAATAAAATCATACTTCCTTCGTCACGTAGTAGTTGTTACATTTCTGTTGAGCACAGAGTTTTAGGAGAGTTGAAAAATAGTGTAGAGTGATGATATGATAAATATATACTCCCTCCGGCCACGAAGATAATGCACTTTTTGCCATTTTGGGACGTCCACAAAGATAATGCACTCCTATTTTTGGACATGACCCCACACTCTATTTCACTTTATTAAACCTACTTTAATATTTATTTACACTACTTTTACGCTTTTCAGTAACTTTATGTGGGACCCATTCTCCATTAACATTACTTTTACATTTAACAATATTTTTTTGTGGGACCCATACTCCACTACAACTAAAGTCAACTATATTTTATTAAAACCCGCACCGGTCAAACGATGCATTATCATCGTGGACGGAGTGAGTATTATTTTATGTTGTGTGAGTAATAAAGATGTTTTAAAGGAAATGTAACAACTTCGTTTGGAACGGTCCGAAACGTAAAAACTTCGACGTTATAGAGGGAGTACATGATAATTTGAACAATTTGATCGGGTACTTTTCATTTTTCGGTTCGGTCCGTTTCAGTTCATATAGATTTTATTAATAAAATATAGGATGATTCACACAAATTGATATTTTTTTCATTAAAGAAAATACTTCATCCGTCTCATTCATAATGTCCCATTGCTTTTGGGCACAGAGATTAAACAAATAAAATTGATGAGTGTAAGGTGATGTTGCCAACATGGGGTCCACATACTTTTATATGTATTTTTTTGCCAGAAAAGATATGAGACATTATGAGTAGGACAAACAAAAGAGGTAAGTGGGACATTAATTATGAATGGACAGAAGGAGTAGAAATTAATTTTTAGCGGAAAATCGAATAAAATTAACGATTATGTTTATTACCTCCAATAATTACGGCATCTGTTAATGTTACCTGCCCACATAATTGCGTGACTAAAATCCTATCTTATCCGATAAGAAGAGCCCAAATTCTGAAAGCATGAAAATTTACTAGAAATGAGTAGGGAGAAAATAGAGGAAAGGAAAGAAAGTGGTGGCCGACTTAAGTAAAGCACGTGGAAAATTACGAAAGTAAAGCGGTGCATTAATAAAGAGAGCATGTCTAATTCTAGTACTGGAAAATAGCGGGCTAGAGAACTCATGTAACACGTGATACATATTTATTTAATTCACAATTCTCCTATGTTCGTCCCATCAAACTTGTGTCCTTTTCTTTTTCCTATTTATCTTTTTCTGCGTGGGAGCATGCCGTATGCGTTTCGTCTTTGAATTATGTTCCTATTATAAGAATCGCAACGACCCACTGCTTTTCTCCTTCAAACTCACACCTCCTAAATCTCAACTCTCAAAAATCAAAAATTCACAAATCTCTCTCAACATAAACCATTAAATCCTCATCTCACTGCATTACATTCATCACTTGATCATGAAGCGCAACTGCAATTTGGAGCTTCGGCTCGTGACGCCTTCCATCTCCTTCCATCTCGCTGATGCCACCCACCACTTGTAAATCTCTAGATTCTCTCTCTCTCTCTCTCTCTCTCATATTCTATGACTAATCATATAATGGCGCTATTTTTTGTACTTGAAAAGGTTGGATATGAATGATGAGAGTCCAAACAATACGCAGCAGCTGACAATTTTCTACAACGGCAAAATTGCTTCTTGTGATGCTACAGAGCTTCAGGTAAAAGTTCACATCAATTTCTTTTTTTAGTAGGGAAAATATTGATGTAAATTGTAATGGCGCAGGCTAGAACGATCATATCGCTGGCGAGTGGAGAAATGGAGGGAAAATCGGCGGTGGCGGCGCAGGTGAATTCGCCGGTGTACAGCGCGGCGACTGGTATGTCGATGAAGAGGTCGCTGCAGAGATTTCTGGAGAAGAGGAAGAGTAGGGCCCAATCCATATCTCCTTACCAGATTACCAGACACTAGATCTCACACCGCTATTACTTATGATTATTAATTTCATACTGAAATATTTTGGAGTTCGTTTATTGATTTCATGGCATAGGCCGATGCATCATTATTGTAGTGTTTGTTGAAATATTGGAGGAATCATATGCTACACACCTTATGTGAACACCAATCACATTTAAGTTATATTACAATGATTTTTTTTATATATATATATTTTAATCTTTAATACTTAATCAAACATGATTGACATCATCAATTTTACAAATTACATAGAAAGCAAAGCTCGATTTGTCATTTTTCTCTATAAATTAAGTTTCTATTCACATAAATAAAAACATCACGAATCGAGCTTTAATTTTTATGTAATTTGTAAAATTGATGATGTCAATCATGTTTAATTAAGTATTAAAGATTAAAAAATATATAAAAAATAAAAAAATGGTAATATAGCATAAACGTGATTGATGCTCATATAAGGTGCTCACATAAGGTGTGTATCATATCATTCATCTATAATTAATATCATCAAATCGTTCATTTGCCAGTTTTATATATATGCACAAACAAAAGATCTTGGACAAGAAAATAAATCTCAGTTGTTGACAAGTCCCGGAAATGAAAGGAAAATTAAAGGCGGAGAAGAAGATAACGATGACATATTCATATAGCTATCTCATATTCTATAAGTCCTATATTAAGAAAAATTGGTAAATTATAGGCTTGTTATCTTTAATTATTTCTTGAAAAATTGAACAATTAAATAATTTACATCGATCTAAGTAAAAGGTCAAATGAGAAAAATAATCATTGTTCTTCAAAATTCTAAATTAAAAATGCATAATATGAGACAAATTTATAAGGGACATAGCTAGAGAGGGGAGTATATACAGACTAAAACGCTATTTTGGCGTTACAATATGTGGTGTAGTAAAAATGTTGTTGTACCAATAACTATGTATGAACTTAGTGTCTTTTACGTAACAACAAACAAAGGTGCAAAATTTAGTTGTAGAATTTTTAGAAGACTTATAGAACCTACCTAAATTTCTTTATCCTCAATTTCATCTTGTTCCCGTTCCCCTCTGTCGACAACTGAAAATATATATAGGGCCTCCAAAAAAAATTAAAATGATGAAATCTTACAAATCAAATTATAAAATCATTCCGAGAATATTTATTGACCAAGTAAAATCCGGCCATATTTTGATTTTGTTGTAACACACACTTGAGCATGTAGCTTCTTTCCTTTTTGACCAAGAAGGAAAAGAAACGGGATTTGGAATCAAATTATCGTGCATACCAACTAAAGGAATCCGACACAACAGCAACGTACAACACACAAATGAAATGATATACTAATATAATACGACTACGAGGTGGTTTCTCGAGTTCCCACACCTCCTTCTAGTTGTAGCATATGCATATCCATGGTTGATACAATTCACAAACGCGGAGCAACACGAGGACTTCCCGTGTCCCATGGTGCCACAATATGGGCGCGCGTAATTTCCTTGATTGAGCGACACCCACTCAATGCCATCGTCAGCTCCAGCTCATCATGCAGCATCTCAACGGCCTTCTTCACCCCCGCTTCCCCTCCAGCTGCCAGCGCAAAAACGACCGGCCTTCCAATCTTCCATTGACAGCAAATACGCCTTCTTATTAAAAAGAATGAACATGGCAAAAAGGGATGTTCAAATTTCCAAACTTACAAAAACACCACACGCTCCGAGTGCTAACGCTTTGAACACATCGGTTCCACGCCTGATTCCGCCATCTAGGAAAACAGGAACTCTACCCCCTGCAGCTCTCACCACCTCTTCCAGTGCCATGATGGTTGCAGGAACATAATCGAGCTGCCGAGCTCCATGGTTCGACACAATGATCCCAGCCACCCCTGCTTCTACAGCCAGGCTTGCTAAATTGTGCAAACAAAGGCATATGTATTAGGGCGAGCCGCCAGCTAGAATAGAAGATGAAAATATTTCTTAGTTTAAATGTCTCCAAAATCAGCCCTACCGTCCTCTGCTGTCAGCACGCCCTTCACTAGAATCGGCAACTTAGTTATTCTTTGGAGCCACGCCACATCCTGTGTGGATTGAATCAAACAAAAAATAGTTTTTTTTAGGTGTTTTTCCCCAACTATTTATTGTAAGAGTTCTATGAGCAGACATGTGCTCTCACCTTCCAGTTCAGGGACCGGTCGACTTGATCAGCAACGTATGTAGCTAGTCCAGAGTCGTTTGTCTGCATTCATTGCAAAATTTTTTACTGATATTGAATCCTACACATGAATCTAAAAGTCCATCAATGAAATAATTTGATAATATTCACCTTGTCTATAGTGCCAAGATCCATGCCTTCGAAATTTTTTAGTGTCAAGTGGGGTGGCAAAGCAAATCTGTCAGGACGTAAATAAAGCTTTAGTTGGGAAAGTAACACTAGCTGAAGCAAGAAAAGAAACTAATCATGATAACAAAAGGACTCGATTCGATCGATAAGTGTAGAAACATTTTTGGAATCACCTGTTCTTGATGTCAGCTTCCCTTCGGCCGAGCCTTGGAGTATCAACTGTAAGAGCAATTGCCTTGAAACCGGCCTTTTCAGCCCTTCTCACAAGTTGTTGAACAATATTTCTGTCTTTGAAAACCTAGATTGAATTGGATGTAAGAATATATAAGCATTAAACAGAATTTCTAAGTTTCAACTGTCCATAGTAAAGATTATGTAGAAATCATGGCTCGAATAATTGACCAACATAAGAGTATCGCGTTACATTTTGCTTAACATGCATTAGGAAGGATATAAAAGTTATGGTACTGAAAATATCTGCAGATTCAAATGCTTGTGCTTTGTGATGTAGCACTCCGATAAAAAAAAAAAAAAAAAAAAAAAAGAATTTTATAGGCTGATCATATCGTAAAGCACTATCTGGTGAATAAATGGAGAAGAAAAATGAAAACTCCAACTCACATAGAGCTGGAAGAATAGAGTGCCAGGTCCAGTTGAGGCAACTTCTTCTACGCTGGATGTAGCCCATGAGGATAATGTCTATTACCAACAAAACATCGATCTGTTAGTAGCAATCATGTCAAATGTTTCTGCTTTCCTGCTCCAAGTCTTGACCATTTACATAAGAAATGTAAGAGAGTGAAAAGAGCATCAAAATTCGAACCATGATGGTGCCAGCAGCCGCTGCCGCCCTTGCTGTAGCAAGCTCTCCTGAAGTGAAGTGGTATTTTAGTTCAGAAAAAGAAACCACAAGAATATCAGCCAGAGGTTTTAACTATGAATACCAAGAAATCCAAGAAAATGTTAGATGCCAAATAACATAGTTGTGTAGGTCAGGATATTTAGTTTGTATTGGCTCAAGGTTATATGAAAAAAAAATGTGGGAATAAGATATGATGAACAAAATCAAACTTAAATTGTGGCATGTCATAACAAAATGTTGTGCACCTTACTCATCAACTCAATGTAGGTAGCAAATCCAGCTAAGCTATCTGTACCTTCAGGGTGTGCCATTTTCTGCATTGCTGTCGGAGCAACCATGATCGGCATCGAGATCTTGTAACCCAAAACGGTTGTAGCTGTATCAATCTTGCTCACATCAATCAGAATACGAGGGCGAAACCTATGTCAATGATAGAATTTCAGAGTTTGGCAGCAGACAAGAACACCTAAAGGGCATGTGCTAAAACTCACTTATTGTTTCTTTAAGAGATTTTGGGGAGGAACACTAGAAAATGCTATTAGGCTTCTCCAAGTAAATACCAAAAACGAAAGTTTAACATAATTGGAAAATGAATCCAAAGGCCGAGAAATGGAGTGCTAACACAAAATTTGCTAAAGAAAGTGAAGATAAAAGGTCCTAAAAACACAGAGAAATGTAGTGATGAGGCAATTATGGAGACACATTACAGTATCCTAGAAAAGGCATTCCGGTTTTCTTGGAGAGTCCACTGGTCCTCAGCGCCAGAAGCATAGTAGTCGTAAACCATCTTGGGCAATTTCTCCCTGGCAATGGGCTCGAACTCCATAACATTGGTAATGTTTTCCATTTTCCAGGAAGTCATGCCAGCTCTGAATCATCATCAGCAAGCAATGAAATATCATAAGGCCAAGTTTATTGTCACATGACTCAGAGGCAATGAAATTTAAAGACAAATAAATTCAAGGAATTGCTGGAATCAGAATTCATAGATGTAAACAGATGAGCATCCAGATAAAGATGGGAAAATGAGGACTACAGTGAGAAGACGTATGCATGACTATAAGATAAAACAATCATCCAAAATCAGCCATTGCCACACACTGAACAGAGGAACCCCATCAGAAGAATTCATTCAAAAGAGGGATGAAATAAATATAGTCCTATTTCGGTTCAATTAATCGAGAAACGTGAAGAACAATTGATTTCAGTCCAATGACCCGAGATTTGGAAGTAATAAGAATGATTAGCCACAAACTGTTACATAAGATAACGAGCAACTGGAAAGCATAAAACCCTTGAAAGGCCGAACAGTATAAAATCAGCTGAAACATCGATCATATTCGCGCACATTGAAACAAAATAAAAGATTCAGCGCAGCGCAGCGCAGCACAGTGTTTGGATTGGAATTGAAAATATTATAGTTAGTTAAGAAATATGCAAGGCATAGTGAGGTACCAAGAGTGAAGCAAAACGCGGGTTTGAACAGCGATGCCAAAGCACTTTCAGAATCGGAATACGCAGTTGAGATTTGAGTTGAGTTGAAGAATCCAAACAAAACACTTACTACTATTGATACGACCAAGACAATATGAAAAAGGAGATAACGACAATCTAATGTCACCAACTTGGTGCTTCATTCTAAATTTCTAAGCATACCATTTTTTATTTTCATTTAATTTTATCGGACCATATTGATTAATTTAATTAATCATTTTCTCTTTTCGGAATTCAGATTTAATCAAATTCATGATTATTATCTTAACGTGATGTCAACATTTTTATTCTTGGTCAGGAATTCAGGATCAAACTTTACGAACGAAAAAAAGATACAACTATATGTCCCATCAAATTTCTATAAACTAATCTAGAAGTTTATCAGTATTCTATGAATGGGGAGTGAATTATTGAACCGCAACGTCACGGCCAACTTTTCTACAAATAAAAACATTATGAACATGGCTTTATACTTATATTGTACATTTACTTTTTTTATTTTTTTTATAATTAAATGCAGAAATTTTAAAGGCTGCATTATGGAGGACTCGAACCCGGGACCTTTGGCCCCGGGCATTAACCTCCTACCACTAGGCCAACACACACACTGTACATTTATCTTTTTTATGCCCAACATGTTTGGATTGTTTGAGAATGTCCAAATTAATCCTATCCTTATTAGTGAAATATCCTCATATGTTTTACAAAGAAGTTCTTAACGTTCCTAAAAATATATCAAATAAATCATGGAGTTAACGCCTAAATAAACGCCGTCAAATAAATTTGATCTTCTTTTTGGCGTTGAGAGTTCCTTCTTCTTGGAGGAGGCGACGGGAGGCGTAGGAGACAGGTTAATTGAGGGCGCGGGGGTGAGAGAGAAGGGGTTGCGGGCAGGGGCGGATCCAAAAATATATATCGGATGGACTGAAAAGTAAAAGCTTCGGTTCATTAAATTTTATAAATATAAAAGTATTTAAATGTTCATGTAAGTTGTAACTTGTATACTTCGATGCATAAATTTTATCAATAATTAAATCTATTTATTTATAACTAAATATTTTTCAATGTAAAACACTAGCAAATCTTTCAGTAAATCATCCTCCATCCTTGCCAATTAATGCATTTTTAGGAAATAATTTTCAAAACAAACTTGCAAATATCATCATTGTTGAATATTTCAAAGAAATTTTAGGATCTAAGGCAATACATGATCATAATGAGAGGAGATTATTCAACACATAACATCTTTATCTTAAGTTTTCAATTATTTTGAACTGGGCTAATTTTATTTTAAAGTTAATATAATACATAAATATAATAAAAGAATTGGGATTTGCACTGGGCTGGAGCCCGGTGCGGCCAAAGCATACACCCGCCCCTCGTTGCAGGACGACAATGGCGCGCGCGCAAGTCGACATTGTTGGCAAATGTCGAAGAGGGAAACCGCGCCAACGTGGTAGGATGGAGCCGTTGAGGCTGTCATTAGAAACGTCGAAGTCGTCGAGCTGGGGCGATGTTGGGAATTTTCCTAATAAAGGCGTTGCTTTAGAGAAATGGGCCAGTGAGATAAGTCAAATTGTTGAGGGCGAAGGGGATTCTCGAGGAGCGTGAGGCGGGTCAACTCGGTCAAACTAGTGAGAAACATTCTGGAAAATTATTTCCTCCGAGGGTAGACGTTGCGGAAGGATTTGAGGTTGGTGGGGATGCATGGGGTGGAGAGGCGATTGGAGCGGAGGCTAAGGACTCGGATGTGCGTGAGGTGGAGCAGACGGAGGGATTTAACAGTCGTTTTTAGGCGTTAACTCCATGATCATTTGATATATTTTCAAGAACGTTAAGGACTTCTTTGTAAAACACATGACGATAGAGACTAAGTTGTTTTTCGTTGACAACGTCGGGGACTAATTTGGACATTTTCCCTATTTTGTTTATAACTAGGATTTTAATCCAAATGTTTGTATTTTTTCTAAGTCGTGGTGGAAAGACGAATAGGTTTTGCACCTGTGTCAGTATCTTTTACATAGTAAATTACATTGTTTGAGTAGTTCGAGAAAAACATCATTATTTAAGTGTTTAAGTGTCTTTTAATTATATTCAATTGTGTCTTATCGGGGATATCAAACGATTTGACCCTCCACTATATAAATAAGAGGTTGAAGGTTCAAACATCATCGTTTCCCCACCACCAATTACAAAAAAAATTATGCATCTGGGTGGCTTAGCCCAATAGAAGCACTTCCATGTGAAACAGAGGAGGGTGCAGGATTGGTGTTGGGTCCCGGAAGGTGACTGAACTGGTGTATGGGGGGGGGAATACACCAGTGGATGATTTTTAACAAATAAAACACAAGACAGAGAGTT
>JAYJMF010342654.1:0-12506 GCA_036873715.1 Salvia sclarea
TTATCTATATTAATTTAGACATTTTCCCTTGATCATGTTTTACTTCCAGTTTTGCCTTTAAATATGCTTAGCTCGCTCGATTAGTTGCTCATAGACACATGATTCGTCTAATCCGCATAGGGTGGGGTTGGCGGGCTGTCACAATAAAGGCTTTCATTGTGCATTGTTCTTGTATTATCTTCAGTTCATCCTTAATCCTTCCATAATAGCACAACTTTATCATTCATCATAAAGTTCCTACCTCATCCTTATAGTTTTTCCCGTATTTTATGTTGAGGTTAAAATCCACCTCAACAACACACAACTTACCAAATAATAAAGTTACTGTATTTCTTTCTTTATTGTAAAACTATGTAACAAGTTCCCTTAGAGTTGACATGCATGAACTTATTTTAGTACTAAATTCACTGAGTTTTATAGCCATACTATACTCTATTGTAATACCCATCTAAATTTGATTTTTGGTAACAATTATATACTCAATTAGACAAATCTCAAATTAGATGTATCTACGTATAATTAATTAATTTGGTTTACAACTATATATGTGTCGATTTGCATTTATTCTAATCCCATAAGCTTTTTACTATCGTTCTTTGTTTTTTAAACTGAGCTGAACTTCAAGAATTATCCAAAATTTAAAAGGTAATTGGATCAAATGCAAATCACCTTTAACATATACAATAGAAATTATCCTCAATCCTTCGATCGTAAAAGTTTACGATAAATTAATCACATTATTGATGAATTCATATACATGAATTTGAATCTCATAAAAGACGAAATTTTATTTTTTCTAATTTAAACACTGTCACATCAAATAAATTTATGAATTCATAATTGATAGGTTAATAGAAGTTATTACAATATCTCATAGAAAACCAATCATGTAAAGAATGAGAATGTGAACAATTTTACATTTAATTATAATATACCGTCTACTTGGCATAAACACTTCACATAAAATTAGGTACATGTATGATGTATCTATGTAGTATTTCTTTTAGAGGAGTTTGTAGCTAGCTAGGTATATATATTACCTATTGCGTGGATTTATTCTACATTTTTTAAAGCGATGGTATTATATGAATGGAGCAAATACTTTCCACCTCATTTATTTTTTTGTCATGCATTTTAGGTGTATGAATCCAATACATTTCCCTAAAAGAAATCCAACATATTAACTCGTCAAATATTTTTGAAAAAAATCTTAAAGAGCTAACCAAAATATGGTATTTGGCAATTCAAGTAAAATTTCAATTACTATAGGTGCTTCAATGATACTAAAATTGTCTCGTAGAGACGTTAATTTCAAGTATTTATATGAAAACTTCTAAAGGTAATGGATTATGACTAATCACTTCTCCAGAATTAAAGTCATAACTTTCAATGAACTTTATTTATTAGGTAACGTACATATATTTTTAAGATTCAATCGCAAATTTCTCAGCATTCAAATATGTCTCGACACATTTGACTAAAATAAACACGATCAAAATAATACTTAAGGAATTTGATCAGAGAATTTTATCGATGCAAAAATATCTCAAATGAATTTATTGTATAAATAATAATAATGCAACCCATGTTTTAACGGACACCATTTTCTCTATAGATGAAAAAATATAATTTATTTATTCTTTGTACAACATTATAAAATATCGTCCATATATAATACTATTTGGTTGTCGTATGTATTTCACAAATATCAAAATAATATTAAATCTTTAATATTGACTAGGTGCAAGGAAGCGGCGGTGGCATGAAAGAGCGTATTTTTAGACTTTAGTGGGACTCATTACTCCAAAAGTTTTTCCAAATTTTCCACCGCAACGTGACAATTAAGCATAAAAGTTAAGTTAGATAAAAAAAATTAAAATAAAAAGTAAACCTCACAAAAAAAAAGAAAAAAGAAAAAAGAAAAAGACAACTCGGCGGGCCCACCCACTTCTCGGAAGTTCCGTGACCGCGACTTCAGTTTTATTTGCCCGGTTTCAATCTTCTGCCGTCGGATCTCCCGAAAAGAAAACGGACGGCTGAGATCAATTCGAACCCCTCCACTCCCCAACCAAATCTGTCTGCATCCATCTGCCAGCTAGGACATATTAAATTGCCGAACCCGCCACGTCGGCAGAGGATCGGACGGTCGAGATATTTCGCACATCCATCCGCCAACCAAATCGCAGCCGTTGAGATTGGGCCCCACGTGTCACTTCTGCCAAAAAGTAACTACTAGCTGCTAACATACGCCCGGTCCAACCCCAGCTAATTAATTACACCTAAATATTGAAATCTGAGACAATAACTTAGTACTATTTACTTCTATTATAAAAATCACAAATGTATTGTTTTTTAATTTGGACGAAGTTTTAATAATCTATTTATACCTAATCGCTCTGGGACGTAATTCTTGGGACCTTCAATCTGTTTTTTGTTTATCTTTAATGGAAGGGATTTCTTTTAATTGAATAAAAAGATTTTTAAAAAAAAAATTAATGTGAAACCGAAAAATAATGAAATTTGACCGGGGCTTTAGCGATATTTTCTGCGGTCACACCTAGATTCCTTATGATCGTCATGTTGCTTTTACCAAGGTTATAGCTGCAACCGGTTACAGCCGGTCACTCCACCCCCACTTAAAGCATGTGTTAAGGCTTTGTTTGGTTTGGGGCCATTTTTTGAAAAAGAAAAAGATATCCTATATACTACTAATATACAATTCTTGGGGTTTGATTTTATATCCTAAAATATTACATTTCTTTCGGAATTTAGTTTTATTATACACGTGTTCAATGTATTATTTTGCTTAATTACTTTTTATGTAGCCATTCTACTATTATATAATTATATTTTTTAAATTGATATTTTGGTCAACTCGTGTACCATAATTTGAGTTTCTAAAATTTGAAATATATAAAATTTGTATTATGATAATCCATTTACAAGATATAGGAAAATGACATTCCTATTCATGCGCCATCTCTTAAAATGCTAGAGACGTAAGCAAAATGGCTTCCCATATATTCAAAACAAAAAAAATCCGAAAAAATGGTAGCTTGAATCCAAAGAGAGCAACCGACACGTAGCGGTGGGATTCCCGATTTCATAGTGGTGTAATTTTTCTCATCTAAGGGCAGAGAATACCGCCATGTTGGCATCTGGCGATTGTGGACCGTCTGATCAAACCGAGATCAACGGCTAAGATGGAGTCGCGTGACAAAGCAAGCTCATCTGATGTTTCCACGAGGGCTTTTGTAGATGTGAAATACCCCCTCCCAACAAATGAATAGATGATGAGATTGAGACAGCAGGAAAAAAAAGCTTCATTTATAGGGGTATAGAGAGAGAGAGAGAGAGCTGAATAGGGGATTTGTGGAAGAGGAGGAGCCCATTTGGAGAGGAAAAAGATATTAGGGAGGAGGAAAAAAAGATTGTTGTTTTATCCGCCGGAATTCATTCTGAATCTTGATTTTCCGGCGACTTCTCATCTCCTTCTCCGGCGAATTATGCTATAGCGACCTCTGATGAGATATCTGATTGGATTTCTTCATCTGGGTCAAGCTGAAATTCTGATTCAAAAGGGAGATGGACAGGAATAGAGAAGCCAGAAGAGCTAGTATCGTCGGCTCCAATGGCTTCAACCGCCGCCGCCATAGAACCAACAGCCTCAGAGACTCCCCAGGTTCATTTCTCTCCCTTTTCATCCACAGATCTGTTTTTCGCTCTCCATCCATTCTCTTTTTTTCACTAAAGATTCGAGCTTTTTTGCAGATGAAGATGGGGGGCTCGAGTTGCAGGAGTCTGTCAGGTTAAGAGACAGAGTGAAGAAAGATCGGGATCGAGAGAGGGAGAGGGATAGGGAGAGGGAGAGAGAAAGAGAGAGAGAAAGGGAGAGAGAGAGGGAGAGAGATTTGAGAGAGAGGTCTAGCCGGAGTAAGAGGAGAAGAGGCGGAGACGAAACATCGGAAGAGAGCGTCAACGATGAAGAAGACGAAGAAGATGAAGAAAACGTCGCCGCCGCCGCCGGTGGTGTTAGGCTGTTGACGCAGGCGGCGGGAGCCATCCCCAGCCACCACCACGGCCACCTCGGCGGCCACCACCACGGCGGCCATAGCAGTAGTTTTAGTCAACCGCAACACAACAATAACAACAGCAACAGCAATAATAATAATACTAGCAATACTGTAAGTAGCAATCACCATCTCCAACACAGAAAAAGCTTCCCTCCTACTTCTTCAGCGGCGGCGGCGAAGGTTTCCCGGGCGCCGCCGGTGTGGAAATCCGGCGACGAAATGATCAGCGCTCCCGTGCCGAGAAAAGCCCGCTCCGGTAAGAAATGGAAAGAAATTGAAAAATCCCCTCATTTCTCCGATTTCTAATTTCTTGCTGGATTTTTAGGTCAAACTTTTGATTCTGACGAGTTTTCCCCAATTTTCTTGAAGCGTCGACGAAGAGGTCTCACGATTGGATTTCAATCAGCAGCAACAACAACAGCGGCGGCGGAGTTTCCGGTGGAGAGCCGAATCTCGGAAGCTCTCCGGCGAGACAAGGCGTCGGCGGTGGTGTTGGCGTCGGGCCGACGCCGACGCCGACGCCGCCTATGCCGGCGGCTCCGATGTCTCCGTCTTCTTCCAATGCTTCCATGAGAAAGAAGCTTGTTAGTGTCTTGACAAATCGGTCAATAATTTTGTAATCTTGAAAGAATTCTTCGATTTCTTAATTCTGAGCTTTTGCAATCTGCAGAAGCAGACTGGGAACAACTCCGGGCCGAAGCTGAAGCCGCCGAAAGCTGCAGCCGCTGCGGCGGCGGCGGTTTCGAAGCCGAGCTCGTCGAATCCGGAGGAGTTGGAGATTGAAATCGCGGAGGTGTTGTACGGCTTGATGACTCAGTCGCAAGCCCCTTTGTCGAAGAAGGAAGAATCAAGAGAAATCAACAGATTGAGCAGCGATGCGAAATCGCGGAATTCGTCGCCGATTTCTAATTCTCCTTCAGCCAACAATCCCAATTCTGGGCCCCTTTCCGCTGTCGGTAAGTGTTGAATCACACGCTGTATTCGATTCCAGATTTCTCCGATTGAAAGAGATAAAAAATTAAATCTCGCTGCTGTGGTTTTGCAGCTCCGAAGAGGAAGAGACCGCGGCAGATACCGGAAAATCCGAGCTACGGAGCTCGGAGCAGCCCCGCTCCGGCGAAGCTCGATGCGGATCAGACGCCTAAGAGCGAGATTCCATCTCCTACCACGGAGAAAATATCAGGATCCGCAGCCGAAAATGTGTATGAAATGGCTGCCAATTCGGTCGATCCACAGAGGCAAGCGGCGGCGGAGACCCCTGTGCAGATGGCGGCGGGATCAGCGCCGGAGATGAAGCCCGCCGCTGAAGAATTAAGGGAGAACAGAGATTCGGTCGCGAAGGAAGAGACGACCTCGCCGAAGGAGAAGGAATCTCAGGCGGTGAGACCGGAGGTTAGCCACAACGGAGATTCGTCGGCTGCAGCTGCAGCTTCATCAGCGGCGGCGGCGGCTTCTTCATCGGCTGCGGGGACCACTAAAACGTGAGTTCAGAAAATTGGATTTAACCTTTTTACCTTTTTTTTTGGTTTGGGGGAAATGATTTTCCTATCAATTTGCCCTAATTTTGGTGTTTGTGGTTTTCTTCAACTTAGCAACTCTACGGCGACGGAGATGGAGAATCGGAAGGAAGAGAAGTTCGAAATAGATCTGATGGTGAGCGAGGAATCACTTTCTCTGAATCTCCATTTCTAGAGTTTTTGCTGCTGAAATGGAATTTTTTCTAACTGGATTGTAAAATCCTATTTCAGGCGCCGCCGCCTCAAGCAAAATCTTCGCCGGAAAAAGAAGCGAAGATCGATTTGAGGGATTCGTCGGTGGATCAGAAGCCAGTTGTTCCGGTCACTGATGCAGTAAGTAGATCGAGAAATCTTTTCTTTTATTCAGATATCGATTTTTTATGTGCAGCATTTTGATGGTTCTTACCATCTGCTGCATTTCTGCAGAACTCGAAGGCGGCGTCGAGAAATCAAGCAGACGAAAATGGCAAAAGTGGGAGAGACAGAGACAGAGACCAAGAGAAGAAGGTTCTAGAAGAAGGCGAATCGAAGAAGGAGAGGAATGTTGAAATACATCTTGATTTGGAAAAGTGCGAAAGAGATGGTGGTGAAGGAGTTAATGCAGCTAACAAATCGCAGTCATTGACTCCGAAGCAGCAGCAGCAGCAGCAGCAGCAGCAAATGCCACTCACTGATAAATCAGGTAGGTTTCTTTTTTGGGGGTTCCTTTTGAGGTTATGGGCCATTGGGGTGGTGGAGATGTTGAGAGGTTTGAATGTTTCTTGAAATTAGGTCATTCGACGAGCTCGCTGCCATTGCCAATGTCGATGGGGAATTGGCCCGGTGGGCTTCCTCCGATGGGGTATGATTGCGTACGCCATTTTGCTCGATTTCTTGGAAGTTTTTGTACTGGTTCTGTTTTGATGTAGTTTCATTGTTTTCTGTCAGCAGATATATGGCTCCGTTGCAAGGAGTCGTCTCGATGGAGGGAGGTGCAGTTGCTGCTGCGCCCGGGCATCTTCAGGTAAAAACCATTCTCGTTCTTGTTTAGTTACGGTGGAATAATCAAACCGTTCTTTGATGATAACGGTTGTTTGTATTCTGCAGCCGTTGTTTTCTCAGCCCCGGCCAAAACGCTGCGCCACGCATTGCCACATTGCTAGGAACATACATTACCTGCAGCAGTTCATGAAGATAAACCCCTTCTGGCCTGGACCGGCCGGCTCTGCTTCATTATTTGGGTCGAAGCCTTGCAATCTCAACGTCATACCCGGGCTAGAGCTGCACGGGAATGTTGCTGTTAGAGGCGTGAGCACCGCCCAAGATAAGGGCCAGAGCGTTTCTAGCGCCCCCAATCATGCCGGGAAGGAGAAGGGCTCCCAACCGGCCACCACGTCCGATTCTGCTCAGAGAAAGCAACAGATTCTAATCCAGCAAGCATTGCCTCCCGTTGCTCCGAGTAATCTGCTGGTATGCTTCGTTTCATCTCCAGTTTTGCTTTGTTTTGTTTAATTTCGAGTTCTTGTTTTTTAATTTGGTGTGTTTGGATGTGTTGTTGAGCAGGGGCCTACTTTTATCTTCCCGTTGAACCAGCAGCAATCGGCTGCCCCACGGCCTAGTGGTGTGAAATCTCCTGCTGCTGGGGTTTCGTCTAATACATCTGGCTCCGGTGTAACAAACTCATCTTCGGCAGCTGCAGTGAGCTTCAACTATCCGAATATGCCTTCTAACGAGACGCAGTATTTGGCGATCCTACAGAACAACGGGTACCCGTTTCCCATACCGGCTGCTGCAGTTGGGGGGCCACAGAATTACCGGGGGACGCCAGCCCAGGCGCTGCCGTTGTTCAACGGCTCGTTCTACTCGTCTCAGATGATCCACCCTTCACAGCTTCAGCACGCGCAGCCGCCATCCATCCAGTCGCAGCTGCTCCAAGCCCACCAAAACGCAAGCCCGTCCAGCGGTGGCTCCTCGACTTCGCAGAAGCATTTGCAGAGCCAGCACCAGAGAATGCAGGGCGGTGGCGGCGTCTCCAGTGGCTCTGGAGCTGCTAGCTTGCAGAACATGTCGTCCCAGAAATCACAACCGTCGCAGCAGCAGTTGCAGCAGAGTCACAGTCAGTACGTGCACCAATCACGGGCGAGGCAGCTCGAGGGCGAGCCGAGTCGGGAAGACAGCCCGTCAACGACGGATAGCCGGGGATCTCGAGCCTCGATGAATATCTATGGCCAGAATTTCCCGATGCCAATCCACCCTCAGAATTTCGGGTTGATGACTCACCCGTCGACTTTGGCTGGTGCCGGTGGCGGGGCTGTTACTGCTACGAGCGGAAGTAGCAATCATGCCGACAAGAAGCAGCAGGGGTCTAAGACGGGGCCCGAGTCCATGCCTGCACATCCCTTTGCAATGACGTTTGGTACCATTAATGGAGCTAGTGGTGGTCCGGGCATCGATATGTCTTCCATGGCTCAGAATCACGCGCTCTTCCAGAGCTCCTCGGAGGCTACGAGGCAGAGTATGCAGATGATGGCGGCGGCTGCTGCTGCTGCCCAGCAAGCTGCACAGAAGAAGAACTTCCGGATATCCGATGATGGAAAATCTGGAGGTGCCGATTCCTCTGCTGCAGAAGATGAACAGCGCAAGAGCTTGAGCGGGAAGGCTATGGGTGGCGGCGGTGGGCAGCAATCCATTGCATTCGCGAGGTCGGACTTGGGGGATGGGCATATTCAGGGAAACAACGTGATCGAGAGCTCCACACGATCCCTAAATGCCGCGCCGGGTGCACCACGCAACTCCCGTGGGGCTATGAATGTGCAGAGTGCTCACAGCATTCAAGCTCAAATGCAGCAACAGCAAATGCTTATTAAGCATCAGCAGCAACAGCATCAACATCAACAGCAGCAACATCAACAGCAGCAGCAACTACAGCAACAGCAACAGCAACAGCAACAGCAACAGCAACAGCAACAGCAACAACAGCAGCAGCAACAACAACAGCAGCAGCAGCAGCAACAACAGCAACAGCTACAGCAGCAACTGCAGCAGCACATGGCAGCAAATTCGGTTAGTCTGCAGCAGCACATGACAGCGAATGCGGCTAACCGGAGTAAGGTGGGTGCGGCTAACAATGGGGGAATGTACTCTGAGAATTTCAATCCATCGACCATGGGTTTGAAGTTCCCGAATGCACTCTCTGGCTTCCCACAAAATCTCGTGCAGAGCAGCAGCAGCCCGTCTCAGTCCCCGCAATGGAAAGGCTCCAGTAGAAATCCGACCCCCCAATCCCAAGCCCCTACGGCAACCACCACGACGCTGAAAAACCTACCCCAGCAGCATTCCCGAACCCAATCCCCGATGCACGCTCAAATCTCATTCGGAGGGAATCAGAAGCCATCAACACCATCACAAGGGCAAGTGCATCCTGGCAACAACCAGGCCTCGTCTTCCCCTATGATGGTAGGCTCTCCCACAACCTCCTCCGTATCCAAAGGAGCCAGCGGGAGCCCGAGAACAACTTCATCCGCTTCGACAAACAACAAAAATACCCAAGCTTCGACCTTGTCAGCGCAGCCAGCCAAGAACCCTCCATCTGTTTCTAACCAGAAGTCTCCATCGATTCTTGGAAACCTTCACGTAGCTTCTGCCTCTTCCGGCAGTGTGCAGAAATCTCAAATACAGCAGCAGCAGTCTCAGCAACAGATGCCTAAAACTATGCAGCAACAGCTCTTCTTCTCAAACTATGCTCAATCCCAGTCTCCTCATTCAGCCAGTAAAGGGTCGAACACATCCGGTGCCAGCGGATATTACATGCCGCGGAGACAGGCAGAGCAACACCAGCAGTCATCAGGTGCTCCAGTGACATCAGCCGGGGGTTTATCTTTATGCCCTCCTGTCACAGCAAACACGAATGATCCAGCTACAGCAATAGCAGCAGCCACTGCCCATGTGAAGGGTGGTGGGTTGCCGTCTCAGGGTATAATCCACGCGCCACAGTTTGCTGCGCAGGCTGCTGCGGGGACCCTTTTGCCAGCTGGCTTCTCCTACGCGCAACCCGTTCCGGCTGCTGTGCAGGTGAAGCCTACTGAGCAGAAACAACCTGCTGGTGAGCCTCTAAGGAAGTTATAAATAGGTGTTTTGCAACCCCCATTGTAGGTTGAGAAATGAGTTTTCTTTATACTATATGTTTAGAATGAGTGGGAGTTGTGAATTTATGGTTCCATTTTTACTATTTTCTTGACCAGGAAATGACAATTTAAATCCATGGCAGCCTGAGAAAAAGTGAAAGATGATGATCATGCTGTGAGTCTCACAGGAGAGAGGGAAAGTTGGGGAAGGCAAAGAATGAGAAGAAAAGGGAGAGGATGGATGGAGAGCTCCTACTGCGTGCAGGCACGCGCCTATCTATCATTCGGTAGGTAAACGTGCTGATGAATGGAACCGCGACGTGTTTTCATGGTTTGGGCCGTCGGCGGGTTTTGAAAGGGGGGAAAAATTGATCAATTTTTTGGTGATGGACAAGAACAAAGTTAGTAGATGTTAGAAGACTGAGTAGCTTCTTGTTTTTGGTTAGAATAGTGGAGGTTCTTTGATCAATATTTGTATCTTCAACTCTCCTGCTTGGAAATATATTTCCCCTGAAGAAAAAGGACCAAAAAAGAGAAAGAAAGATTGTTCTGAAAAAAACCAGAAAGAAAAAGAAAAGAGAAGGAAAGATTTGAGTTTTGGACATATATGTATGTAATTGAGGGCTTGCATATGTATATGTGTTAGCTGTGTAAGATTAGCCCCCACTTCTTTTCAGTTTCTTTCTTTCCTTGAATTAAAATTTATTTATCTCTCTTCTTCACTTGCTTTTGGATTTTCTTGATGCTTCTCTTTTTTTACATAAGATTTGTTGGTGGAGTGGAAATAGATGAGGTTAGGTGTTTGCCTTAAATTCATTTGCTCCACATGTGCATTACTAGTTTGAAATGTTTATTTAAGATTTGAAATGTGGTTGGAAAATAGGAGTGGTAGTGTAGGAAGGGAATTGGACCTTTTTTTCTTTGTCGATATATATATTTATATATTGTGGGGTCACTCTAATTGAGCACCACATATCACACATGTTTATATTATTGTACTTGAATTTAGAGAGAGGAGTGACAAAAGGGGGGTTGTTGAAAAGGGCGCCTCACTATTTTGTACCGTTTTGAGTAATACACGTTGCGCCTCATCTTTTGTAAATTCACCTCATAATTATCATATCATGTCATCTATTCTAAACACTATTTCTACTATCAATAATGATATATTTGAATTTGATTCACAAATTTAACAAAAACCATCCTGAAAATTTGAAGTTTGTCAGCATTGATTACAACTTTGAGAGAAAAACTCGGAAAAGATTTCATTTATATATTATTAGAAATGGAAAAGTAGCATTCTTGATGTAAAAGTTAGATGCTTCGTGACGAAGAATTCAAGTCACTGTCGAACAATGTATGAATCACATTTTTTATTTTACTTTTGCGAAACCAAACTTGCAATTGTAATAATTACTCCTGATTTGGGCAATGGAAGATAAAATAGCATTTCTGTGATTCAGTCTATAACTAGCATGAAATGGAATTTCTTTTTAGTGTTTATAAAACATAAAATACTTAACTTATAAGATAAACACAATTAATGAGAAAAAAGTTCCATTTGTATTTTGTATTAATAATGGACAATCACAAAACAATCAATGCACAATCAAATAGTATAAAACTGACTGGATGGCCAAAAACAAATTATCCACGTTTCTTCAATGAATTGACACAGTTATTTTGCATCGGAATTAATTATTTTCACCTACACCAGAAAAGACAATGACAGAATGGATATTCTTACATAAAGTATTAAGATAAAATTCCATCACTTTATTTGATTTGAAATTTCTGATTTATATGTTTTTGAAACCGCTTCATATGGAGAATGCCTCAAATAGAGATGCTAGAGTGAGAGAGGAGAAAAGAAATATATGTAACTTACATAATTATCTACGCATTGATTTTTTTACTAACAAATGTGAACCCATTATTTCACTATTAATAGGGCTCGTTTTTTGGTCTATGAATATTTGTATTTGTTGTGAATGTGACTTAATAATGTTACTGTTGAGTTCTGACTAAACTTTCTGTTGGGATGCCTTCAATTATTCTCCCGGTCCGCACTATCTCCCGCTTCGCACACGGGGGTCTCGCTGCAATGGGAGAAGAGATGGAGTCACTTGCTATGAATCTGACATGGGAGCTTGTCAAACGGCCTAAGGAGAGAAAGATTGTCACTTGCAAATGGATCTTTAGGAAGAAGGAAGGAGCCACACCTAGTGAGGGTGTGAGATACAAAGCTCGTCTTGTTGCAAGAGGTTTCACACAGAAGGAGGGGGTTGACTATAATGAGATTTTCTCACCAGTGGTCAGACACACTTCCATCAGAGTGCTACTAGCAATGGTTGCACATCAGAATTTGGAACTCGAGCAATTGGATGTGAAGACTGCTTTCCTACATGGAATGCTCGAAGATGATATCTATATGACTCAGCCAGAGGGGTTCTATGTGCCGGAGAAGGAGGAGTATGTTTGCAAGTTGAAGAAGTCCTTGTATGGACTGAAGCAGTCTCCAAGGCAGTGGTATAAGAGGTTTGACAGTTACATGATTCAGTTGGGTTACACGAGGAGCCCGTACGATTGTTGTGTGTATCACAGCAAAGCTGAAGATGGTTCTATGGTCTACCTTGTTCTGTATGTGGACGATATGCTCATAGCGGCGAAGTCCAAGTCTGATATTCAGAAGTTGAAGGATCTGCTCAGTGCTGAGTTTGATATGAAGGATTTGGGTGCTGCCAAGAAAATTCTGGGCATGGAGATATATAGGGAGAGAGAGAAGAAGAAGCTTTTCTTGTCACAGAAAAGTT
>JAYJMF010342694.1:0-12499 GCA_036873715.1 Salvia sclarea
TTGCAAAATCAGAAAAAATTGAAAGTTTGGCAATTTACACGCCGATTTTAAAGCTGGTATGCAAAACGAGAATTTGGACAAAGTTCAACAATTTACAAATTATTTGCCCTAAAATATTAGTAGTAGTATTTCTTTTAGAATACTTTCGATAATATAAAAGACTATGAAATATGAACATATATTTGAAAATATATTGAATAATTTTCTCATATTTGATACTCCCTCCGAACTATTAGAGATAACCCTTTTGTCATTTTAGTTTGATCCATTAGAGATGATCCTTTCCATTTTAGGTAACAATTTAACATACAAAAGTAGGTGGGGCCCATAAAACTTTAAACTTTTTACACTACTCCTTAATCTCCGTGTCCAAAAAGTTAACGTCATCTCTAATAGTTCGAAGGGAGTATTTCGTCTTTCTTCGTCGTCATCATCATCATGTGACCGGTCTCCTTCACGTTAGGCCTTGCCAAACACGATATCACATTTTTGCTCATCTTTTTCGCTCACCAACGCCAATTAATATTTCCACGCTCTAAACACAATCCAATTATCATATAAAATCTAATCCAATTAAGTGTGGTATTACAATTTTCACATCACGTTCAATATGAATTCATAAGATTTTAGCAGATTAGGTGCCCAAAGAATCATTTAATGTAACATGATTAAAAAAAAAAAAAAACTCAAAGCCTCTTCAGTAGCGTGTGAGCACATAAAGGAGGAGTTGCAGAGAAAGAACTGAAAATCAGAACAGAGAAGGGACCTGAATTCTTTAAAAACTGATGTATTCAATACAAATGTTAAATGATGATTATTATTCTATAAACTTGGGCAAAAAAAAAAAGAGTATGAAAATGAAAATGAAAATGAAAAGCAACAAACTCTTGAGGGCTAGAACAGGAGCAGAAGCAGTTCTAGTTCCTGGATTATGATACATACACCTCCCTGCAATATACCTACTTTATTTCACAACTCAAATTCATCATCCATCACAATAAATCCCAAATATATATATAGAAATTTCTGCTCTTAATTCATGTCTCTCTTCTTGGTCACCCATTCATCCTGGTTCTTCCACAAGGGCAACTAAAATAAATCAATACATTATACAGTTCAGGCACAAATGCTCTCATCCAACTCCTAATTGGATCTTTCTCTCTCTATTTCTTTCTGTTTCGGAATTCTTGTTCCGCTCATCCAGCGATGAGAATCATGTATGCCAAGGACAATGGTAAGCGCTGAGACGTAAAGACAACTAAATAATACAAGTAGATACCTGTTTCTTTTTGTTTTTCTGAAGATGGTTTAGAGGGAAAACCTCAAAAAGAATCAATAGAAGGGTGGTGGAGGAGGGGAGGCGTAGGAGACTCCGATCACCGGAGGCAACGGCCCTTCGTAAACGGGTGAGGGGGGTGGAGGCGATGGCGATGGCGGAGGAGGTGAGCTGTAGATGTATGGTGGGGGTGGGGGTGAAGGTGATGGTGGGGGCTTGTGGACGTAAGGGGGAGGAGGTGAGGGCGGAGGTGGTGGGGGTTCTTGGCATGGGGGAGGTGGCGGGGGTGGTTCTATACAAGGGGGTGGAGGTGGTGGAGAAAAGCTTGGGGGAGGTGGTGAATGCGGCGGTGGAGGGGGAGATGCGTATATGTAAACAGGCGGTGGATGTGGGGAATGTGGCGGTGGAGGTGGTGAGTGTGGCGGTGGAGGTGGTGAGTGTGAAGGTGGGGGAGGTGAGTAGTAATAATAGGGACTTGGCGGTGGAGGTGAATGGGCGGGAGGAGGTGGTGATGGATGACCAGGAGGTGGCGGAGGAGGCGGTGGAGGTGTCCTTATACATGGAGGATAAGGTGCCGGAGAGACTGGGGGAGGTGGAGGTGGAGGTGGAAGTGAAGGAGGGGGAGGAGATGGAGGAGGTGGTGGCGGAGAGTACACAGGTGGAGGAGGCGATGGGGGTGGGGGAGACGGCGGTGGAGGGGATGGAGGTGGTGGCGGAGGCGAGTAGACAGGAGGGGGAGGTGATGGTGGAGGGGGAGAAGGTGGTGGTGGCGATGGGGGAGGGGGAGAAGGTGGCGGCGGCGGTGGTGGTGAAGGCGGAGGGGGAGAAGGTGGTGGTGGTGGAGGTGGTGGTGGTGGTGGTGGTGGAGGTGGCGGTGGAGGTGAATAAACTGGCGGTGGTGGAGAGTGAACTGGAGGTGGCGGCGGCGGAGAGTACACTGGTGGAGGTGGGGGAGGAGAATACACTGGAGACGGCGGCGGAGGTGAATGAGCCACGACTGGCGGTGAAGGAGGCGGCGGAGCTGGAAGAGAGGGAATAAACCGATGACACCGGAACGCACCGCAATGAAATTTCTTAGCCAAAACCGCTTTACATTGGGCAGTCGATCTCTGAGCCGGCCTATTAGGCAAACAATTCTGCCGATCATTGAACTCCGGCAGGGCCAAGCACACAGGCGGCTCACCGGTGAAGAAGTTACTGGTGATGGTGAAATTCTCCAGCCGCGGCAGCTTACATATGCTCTGCGGAATAACGCCGGATAAAATATTGTTGGCCACATTCAGCTGCTCCAAACTCACCATTCCTCCAATGCTATCCGGCAACGGCCCCACCAATCCGTTGTAGCTCACATCAAGCACCGTCAAGTTCTTCAGCATCCCAATCTCCGGCGGCAGGCACGACCTCAGCCCGTTGTTCATCAAGATAATCTCATTCAACCTGCTCATGTTACCCAGGCTCGCCGGCACGCAGCCATGGAATTTGTTGTTGGCGAGCACAATCACGGAAACCGGCGAATTGCCGAAGTTATCTGGCAATTCGAAGGCGAACCTGTTGTGATTGATGAAGATAGCATCCAAAGGCTTGTCGAAGAGCTCCGGCGGGACCGTTCCTTCGAACTCATTGAACCGGATATCCAAATAGATCAGCTTCGGCAAGCTTAGAACAACGTAAGGAAACTTTCCGGCGAACCTGTTATTGCTCAAGTCGAGCTCGAACAGCACCTTCAAGTTCTTAAACTTCTTCGGAACAGTGCCGCAGAAACGGTTGGAATTAATGTGGAAAATACCAAGATCTCTGAGGAGGCCGAGCTCCTCCGGCAAGTAGCCGGCGATGTCTCCGTGGTTGAGATCGATTCCGGCGACGGTACGGATCGACGAATTGTCGAGCGCCGGCGCGCAGAAGACGTAGGAGTAGTTGCAGACATCAGATCCGACCCAATCGGCGGTGAGGTTGTAGGGATCTGAGAGAATGGCCTTCTTCCACGCCTGCAGCGCAATGTAGGCGTCGCGGAGGCGTGAGTTCTCGAAGACGAGCGACGGATCGACGGTGACGTTCTCGCCTCTGTCGCCGAACTCGTCTAGGTAGTAGAGCAGCTGGCGCTTCCTGATGTAAAGGAACTCAGCGTTGTTGAGGGGGCCGCCATTGCTGCCGATTTGAACCTCGGAAGCATCGGCGGAGGAGCAAGAGGAGAGGAAGAGAGCTAGCAGCAGCAGCAGGGCGACACCGCTCCACGAAATGCAGCGATTCCTTTGCTTCATCTCACACCAGACATCTATCTGCAGCTGAGGATGGGATATCTATGCCCTAATTTCAGCCTACCCCTGAGAAATGCGGCGGAGATCTGGGCGGAAAATGGGGAGAGGAAGTGGAGAAATTGAGATTTGAGGTTTGGGTGGCTGTGGTGGTGCTTTGAGTTTGAGGGAAGGAGAGAGGGTTAGAGAGAGAAGGGGGGTGAGGGGTTTCTATTGTGTGTGAATGTGAGAGGGCAATTTGGAAGTGTGATGAGAGAGAAAATGAGACGCCCAAAAAGACTTACAGCTAAATCACAGCTCAAAGCCCACCAGATTCTCTCTCTCTCCTCACACTGTCTCTCTCTAACAAGAGGCGACTTTATTCTTTTCGAACTAACACATTTATGTTCAACGCGCTCCTCCACAGCTAAAGTTTCGAATAATGCCCTCTAAAAGATTTCAATATTTTTTCCTTTTCCTATAATATTTTAATTATATAAACGGCCAAAAATCTATATGAATAAAGTAAAAGGGAATTATCGTATATTATTAGTATCACAGGCGCACAGTGCTATTATTTCGAGTAAGATGCTTGCTTTTTTTCCTCATATTCAAATGCCAGTATACGTGGCAACTTAACTAAACTTTAACGACTACAATAATGGAAGGGGGGATTAATTTCATTTATTAATGTAAAGTTGTAAGATACAAAATTATGTGGAAGATTGGAATATGCAAATATTAGGCGTGACGGCGTTACGCCGGCCAACTGTACAATTATATATAAACGCGTCAAACTCCGTCGGTTTCGGGATGGCGTCTTGTTGGTGAATGGGACATGCAGTTTAGTTTTTTAAACAATTCGTTTTTCAAAATAATAGTAATATAATTATATGAAGAATTTGGGCCGAGTAGGATTTGTTTGTTTCTTCGAATAATGAGGTGTGGGCGTCAAATGTCATATCGATGGGCTTCCAATTAATTTATTTCCACTAAATTACAGAATTGCCTATCAAACTGCAGTAAGTAGAGACGGAAAATGTTGCATGAAAGAAGAAGAAGAAGAAAACGAAAAAGGAAAATGAGAGACGGCTGGACCTGGAACAGGTAATTGTCTAATATTATTATTATTTATTTATACATAATGGTTTGGTTATGAATATTAATTTTTGTAGGAAATAAAAATGAATTTGGGTTCTTCATTATTGTAGATCAATCACCCATGTCTATTTTTGAGTGTGCTAAATTTTTAACTATTTGAATTATAATTTAGTGCTCCATAAATATTAGTTGCACAAAATGATACATTTTGTGCAATAACATTTATATAAGTAATAAATTATAACATAAACAATTTAAACATTTAACACGTCCAAAAATAGACATGTATCATTGATCTACAATAACCAAGGCCCAAATTCATTCTTGTTTCTTACGAAATTTAGTGTTTTATCTGATATGTATATGACTTATGTAGAAAGTTTCATAATATAAATACCATCTCCTCAATTATGTCATTCATATCATTTTACTGAATAATAACACACTATTTTAGTCGGCCGATGGTAGTAGATATTTTCGTCAAGCAAATTTATATACCAGTTTCAATCTCAACGACAACAAAAAAGTTTTGGGTGACAACCGGATCTCATTGTTCACGTTTCTACTTGAATAAATATAACGAAATCGCATAATGTATTTTTTTTTTCAAGAAAAATTGAAATACTCTATGTCATCAAATCGATATCGTCATCTGTGATTTTTTATTTTAAAAAAGATAAACAAATTATAACGTTACAATTGAATAAATTTACTACACGACGTCTCATCTTAAGTTGGTTTGATTGAAATTCCCGGTGTTATTAAATGGTTAAAATACAAATTAAACTCCCATGTGATATTAATAAAAAAATTTAGAATGATTAAACTGCAACGCTCACTGATTGACAACATTTATCTTTTTATATCGACTAATTAGGGTTTCGTAATGATAGTTTAATTGTTAGGCACCTATAACTATAATTTTTTTAGTGTTTAATTGAGGTTGATATAATTAATTTAAATAATTGGTTTATGAGTCATGTCCAGCAAATAACTATCTAAATATAGAACAGCACACTTATTGCCACTACGATTCATTATGCAAGTGTAGTTTCCAGTCGTCTAATTGCCAAATTCAGTGTAAAAGTGGGTCTTCTTTGTTTGAGCTAAAAAGTTCTAGAAGTGTTACGAGTTCGACGCAAGCTTCTTTAAATTAAACATGGAGTTTTAGGATCACCATCTTACACAAGTTAAGTAGTTTTATGTTATCCAACAATCTTGATAGTTTTTCCCAAGACTTGGGTAAATCTTTCTCCTATGTTATATTTGTACATTGGGTAATTTTTGATCCTATGCAATAACTCACAAGTTATATTTGAAAGTCGAAAGATACCATCTAATCGATAGATTATTAAAAAAAAGAAATTGATTTATTTTTAATCATGCACCGACCAATTATGGAAGTATGTCATATGTCTATTTTTACTAGATTGGTGATCGGTCATATGAACCAAGTCTATACTATATATATAGTCATGAATTCTTGTACACTTTAGCATGACTCAAATTAAAATCTAATAGTTTTAATTTGTTTTAGTTAAGCATGCATACATATACATACGTTACAGGCACACAAATTCAATATCATTCATTTATTCCTCCTTACCCACTTAAGATCGTATATTCCACATCTTGGTGTACTACTATTAAATAGATATCAAATTTTACTTTAACTTATGTATCAATTTCATTTTCTTTTTACTTCCGTTTTATTTCGTAATTGTTAGATGATAACCAATTACAGCTCATAATTGTAAGTGTATAGTTTATATATATATATAGGGAGCGGATCAAATAAAAACCCTTCATATTTTGTTAACCAGGAACCGATCTTATCCGTTGATCTTGATTAATGGACGGTCCAGATTAATCTTTCAAATCTGACATGCTTTCTTACTTACAAGATAATGCTTTATTTGTAGTATATTTTTTTACGTGTTAAATAATACTTTCAATATTATGATGCTTTTTAACATGTAACATAATGTTTTTTGATTAACATTGTTATGCTGGATCCTAGTTCCTAGAATGGGGAAAAATTTTAGCAGATCCCCACCCTATATATATATAGGGTTCCGTTGTGTGTCCGACACTTGTGTCTGTGTTTCCTCCTCAAAGATTCGATGTTCTCTGTAAGGAGATATTATTGACTTGCAAGGAAAACAAGCACAACCGAATGTAGGATTTTATTTGTTTTACAGTTTGTGTTTTTACTTATCACTTGTGCCTCGAACTGTGCTACTTGTGATTGGAATTGTCCTATGCAAGGTTTAGGAAATTTCAATAATTACTTATTTTCGTATATATTTTATCTATTTCTCAAATTTTTAACATTTTTCAATAATGTTCCCAACTTATGTTTCCAAAAAAGAGACTATCATCTTTCAATAATTTACAAAAAAATGTCTCAAACATAAAAATGTCCAGCTTCCAGTGTTTTCCACAAAAGGTCTTGTGTCGCAAAAAATCGAAACTGATAATGAGTCGCCCCTATCGTATTCATGTGGTGGTACACAAAAATCTACCTCAATTCATTCATAATCCATCTAAGAATCAGGAGAAGTAACTCCTTACCCATTCGAATTTTGTGATAAAGACATTTTGCAGAAAAATTGAAATGTAGTTAGTGTATATTGTGGAAAATATTGAAACATATATTATTATTTTTTTGTAAACATAACTTTATTTTTTTTTTGGAAAAGATTGAAAGTTGGAGAAATAAAATATGATTAATCTTATTATTAAATATTTATATTTACATCGATGAGGCCTAGTTCAAGCGCTAAGCTGAGGCACTTAGTGACACTAGGTCCTGGGTCAAATTTCGCCTCTGTGCGGGTATTTTTCCACTTTTGTGTGAGTAGTTGTTCTCACTCTTGTGTTGGTAGTTATCCCGTCTTTGTGCGATATAGTGGTCCCGCCTGCGTGCGGTATTGTGCTTTAATTTATCATGATATTATACATTTATACCACTTGTGATTCTCAAAAAATATTTATATTTACAATTACAACTAGTTTTAACATAATTGATTTAAATGGGCCGCATACGCTCTAGAGCACGCATTGTGCATGCCATTTTGACCAATATTAGTCTCAGCGAGCTCCCGAGTGTCAACTGAATGTAGTATTTCACATGCAAATCTCGATTCCTTGCAAATTGACCATGCCTTGGATACAAGTACATATAGTAGAATTTAAATAAATATTTGACCAATGATATTAGCTCCCCCTTACTTGAGAAGAGGAAATGGAAATTTATCAAGTTAATATGAAACAGATAACTTTAATTGACAAATAAACTTTTTATAAGTGGATCAAAAAGACTTTAATGTTCTTGAGCTAATTCTGATACTGTATTATGGGCCCATCATCTAATCGATTGTGAAAGAAATAAGAATTTGAGATATTTCATGTTTGATTTTAGATATTGGTGTTGAATTGGATTCTCAATTTCTTCAATACTATCATATTCATTATATTATATATGATCCACCACTAATCAATGTGAAACAAATAAGACTTCTTGAAAATGTCTCGTCTTGATAGATGGTGTTGAATTGATTTTCAATTTCTTCAATATTATATTCATTCTATATGTTCATTAATTCTCCGGCATCAAGCAACTATCATCATTTCAGTAGAATTATATATATAAACCTTTTTGTTTAATTTTTAAAAATTTAGACACAATTTTTTCTAAAACTATATTTTACTTTGTCTTTTCCGCCGAATGATCTCTTTGGGCCACATGCATCATTGCCTCACTCGTTCATACAAATACAGGTCAATGTTAACAAATGTAACCAATCAAGTTTACTTCTTCTAAAATCTTGCATGATAATATAGTGGATGAAGTTCATAATGGACATCAAATTATTCATGGGGTCTCAACGGAGAGACGTCACTTTACTATAAATGCATATTTTCACATGCATGAGAACGTCTTTCATTTTCATTTTTTTTAGTACAATAATTCTATACTTTTTCCTCAACTATTAGCTAGCTGTTACATATGACTTCAAATAGATTAATATGAGAAATATATTGATATCTAACAAGTCAAAAGATCCCATGAAATGAGATACCAAAATTCAATATTTTTGAAAGATAGTAACATTATTCAATATCGTTCGGAATTAAAGTTAATTAATCGCTTAATGACCTCCAAACTCTTCTTCAATAATTTTTTTAAGGGCGAATTTCTTTTCGTTTAAAAATGTACATTTCCAAGAACACAAATGAAGGATATGTGCATATATAAACATATTAAGGGAGTGTTTAATTGGCAAATTTATTCTAGAGAGCCTGAGTTCCAACATCTTATAAGAGAAAATCAAACTAGAGAGAGGAAATTGAATACGAAATTGAAATTGAATATAAATGAAATTAGAAAGGTATAAATAATTGAATATAAATTAAATTAGAAAGGTATAAATAGTTAACAAACAACAATGAAAGCGTTACTTTCGCATCTTATAAATTATTTAGGAATCTATCTTGCCAAATATTAATACACAGTCAAATACCCTCCAAATCTAATTGTGAAGTCATGATTAGGGATGGTAACGGGTCGGGTTTTCGAGGGTACCCGCATTTACCAAATCCTGATGGGTCGGGTTTGGGTAAGTACAAAATGGATTTGGAGCGGGTATGGATTTGAAGACTAATACCTGTGACGGGTTTAAGTCGGATTTGAGAAATTAGTTATGGGTACCCGCTACCCGAACCCGTTTATATATAACATAAATTTTATAATTTATATATAAATATAATACTCCATATTGTGACTCATTACCTACTGTCAAACCCAAATTAATTCGAGACTTTTATCTATTTCATGCTAGTTAAATAATTTACCTCTAAGAATTGTAAATATTTTATTATTTTATTATTACCGTCAATTCTCTTTTTCCTTCTCAACTCTTCATTTCTGTAAAGAAGACGCATGCTTACAAGTTTCATCATTTTAATATTCCAATTAATTATTGCTTCGTCTTATTCGTATCATATTTAATTCGTAATATTAGGATTTTTTTAATTGATTGAGTATATGAAATATTATGATAGTTCATTTTTATTTATTTATTAAAATCTATACAGGTTTGGGTGGGTAATTAGCGGGTATTACCCAATGGGTTGGGGTTAGGTTTGGGAAAAAAATATTAATTACTACCCATGATGGGTTTGAGACGGGTATGAATTTGAAAATTTTAGACGGGCATGAGTTTGAGAAACGCTTAATAGGTGGAACCCGACCTATTGTCATTCCTAGCCATCATGATGTACGAGCCTTTAATTGGTTCAACTTTAACAAGAAAAGGAACAGTTTTCATTCAAATAGTCAACTTTCATTCATTTTTTTTTTAAATCTCTAAATAACGTATATATATATTTTCATTCAAATAATCAACTTCATTCATTCAATTTATTGCAATTAAAATTTTCTTGTTCTTTTTATAACCCAAACATTCAAATTTTTGCTGTTCGAGACCTTTGGTTCGAAAAATTAAAGGATGGGCTTAATATGACGGTCTCGACAAAGGGAAACTTTGGCATATATGAATCTATTTTTAGTACTTGGTGAACATGGCGAATGTCGATTTTCAGTCCAGTGATTTTATTTGGTTATATATTCAATATATTTATCGTTAATTTCTTATATTTTTCAAAAGTAGTATCGTGACTCGTGAGTGTTTCATACCTAAATTTTATGAAAAGATATTTATAGAGGAAGTATTTATTGTTTGGTCGAATGTGTTTACAACTAGGGGAATTTATTTATTTTCAATTTATATTTCTTATGATGAAGAGTTCGGATATTTGTACTTCTTGTTAACGTTTTAAGTTACGGACCGGACCTACAAGAGGAAAGAATTTAATTTAATATTTTTATATTTAAATTAAGTAAATACTCTCTCCGTCCCACCAATTATGAGGCACTTCTTTTGACGCGTAAGGAGGGTTGAAAAATAGTGTAAAGTGGTGATAGGAAGATATATTATTTAATGTCATGTGAGAAATAAAGGTATGTATACCAAAAAGGAAATGATTCACGATCGGTGGGACACCCCGAAATGGAATGTGTCTTACGATCGGTGGGACGGAGGGAGTATGTGATAGTATTTTGAATCTTTCCCTTTCGAATAAGCCAGTTTTGACTCAATTAAACCACGTAAACCGAGATATTGCGCCGGTCCAACTGAGTAGAAATAGTCATCGGATTTTCCATTCTGTAATTATTTGAAAAGCGAACAATTCTCATAACCGACATTATATGAATGACAATAATAATTTAATAGCAAATCATCGCAGTATTTATGGATTATTTACTTCTATACGTATTGCGCGACATGTAATGTAATAATGAAGAGTAACCTGTAATTATATCTATGAGATGTCACTAGTTATTTTCCCATAAAATTTTTACAGTCTTATTATATTTATATAGTAGTATCTTCTTTCATAAACTGTAGGTAGTCGCAAGGAGAAAAGAGAAAATTGTATTTATTGAACCCTTAACTGTTGTACTATTCAATAGCGAGCTTTCTTTTGCAGTTGTTTGCATTTACTAAACTGTAAGGAAAAAAAGGGATCTTTAGAAAAAGAAGAGAAAAGAATCTTACAACTGTATGCGAACTAATTTGGATTCGGTGGTTAGAAACTATTGGCAAACTGGACCCAACACTGTCTCTTCTCTTCTGTTGTGTTGCTTTGCTCTCTAATGTCACCGACACCGACGTTTCCTTTTCTTATTTTTCCAATTCATCCAATTCCATGGATTTTTTATTTGGTTCAATTAAATTTCTTTTATTTCTCCACCCGGCCCTTTTTATTCACTTCTAATATACTATTACTATCAGTTTCGGTATTCTTATATAGACCTAGTTTTCCAATTCATCATTAATTAGTTTTGTTCAAAAAATGGGGGTTCACAAAGAAAGGAACGATAAGTCGAATTAATGGTCTTTTATCTTGTGTTTTTTGTTTTTTGTTTTTATATATATATACATGTTGTTTTACATGTTTGACTTTGTCAATTAATTGCTATATGTAAACATTCTAAGATTAATGTATCATAACTCTTATATTACATGCATGCGATCGAAATTGGGTTATTGACGTGGTCTGAAGCTACTCACAGACGCACCAATCCATCGAAATGACTCGAACTTTCGACATACGTACTGGTGTTTTCGTTTAACCTCCGACATATTAGTTGAAGGGGGAAATGTCTTACCCAATTGAATTGTGCATCGTCGTCTGTTTTTGTAGGAGTTTATGAATTCTTATTTGTCCAAAACTTAACATTAGAGTAATTTTAGAAATATTTCCTCACTTTGTCCGCATCAATAAATTAAATAATTCAAAATACCTCGACTTTACATAAATTGCATTTCCCTCTAAATATAACATGCATGTCCCATTATATAATTCGCGATGCTGACCCAATGACATAACCAATTTCAAACAATTTGGTGCATGAGCTAGCAAAGAAAGGTAATGACTAATGACTAGTATCTTAATTTGGATTTTGAGCTGCATTTTTAGAGTTTCCACGGTGACGCCCGTGGAGACGCGGTCGCCGACCGGCACCCGCGGGAGTCGCTGTTTTTATGTCGATGGTGCCCGCGTGGGGGTGGCGGTTGCGCGACCGCCCAGACGAGGCGGGAGCCTGCCACGCAGCGCCACCCCGTGCGGCCACGTCATCTCGGCCGTTTGATTTTTTTTTTTTTAAAAAAGAAATTTAAATTCTCATTTTCAACTATAAATACCCAAATTTTCACTCCATTTCATACACCAATCCTCCAATTTAATTTCTTCATTTCTATACCATTTTATCTTCAATCCTCCAATTTTCAAAAAAATGCATCTATCTCGTGATGAACGTCGA
>JAYJMF010342725.1:0-12495 GCA_036873715.1 Salvia sclarea
TTTCAACATACTTCACAACAACTGAATTAAGGTGCAACATGAAGAAGGCAAAACTTGTAGTGTCCGTGACACTAACAGAGTCAAATGGTATGGTAAAGTGCCGTACTTTGATCTAATTGATCTAATTAATAGCTACAATTTTAGAAAATTTTGGATACAACGTACGTGTCCAAGTATGGTAAAATTTTAGAAAATTATGTCAATCGTACAACTTATAAGTCGTAAATACAATTTCAACATATTATAAATTCCCAAAAAATCAAAGCTTGGTAACAAGGATAAATTGTATCCATTTATAAATGAGGTCGTGATACTATCACTGATTTTGCGGAGGAATATGGTTAGTTAAATTGTGCTTGCTCGGAGATGCTTCAATTAAATTTGATCAATTAAATATGAAACAAGTGGATACAGAGTTGAAAATTTAGAGGATGTCTCAAATGCCTACAACTAGTATCCATGAACTTAAGGAAACAGGAGTCAATCGATGAAACCAAGTCAATGTTGATTTTAAACATTGAGTAAACACGTGGACGGCTAGTGATATATCAGTGTAGTATAATCATATATTCCCCCGATAAATCTGAAACTGGATGGACTATTTACGTGTGATAGATACTTTGTAACGTCCACGAAAAGTATTCATAGTCCTTAGTGACACGATTTTTAATAAATTGTATAAATGTACGTAAAATAAGTGGAGAAGAAGATTGAAAACACATAAGGAGCGTTATGTGGATCCATGTTCATAAAAGGAAAGTGAACGTGTACTAACGAGAGAGGAAATTAGTGAACGTTTTTTGTGGAAGGAGGTGGTTTATAATTAGTGGAGAAGGAAGAGGAAATTAGCTAGATCATGATTTTGCGCAGAAAATTAATTGCAAAAAGTTTGGACTAAGAGGATGTTTGATCAGGCTTATACTTCTTAGATATGTTGCAAGCTCCAACATCAACACGACATTTCAAGATCAAGAGTTTATAAAATATAACTTTCAAATGTATACTAACAGATTTGGTGCTTAAACCCCATATTGCTTTAACTTGAATATAGTTGCAGCTTTTTCTCCTACCGAAATTAGACTGCATTTGTGCACTCTGCCAAAATAAGCAGGATTATTCATAGATGCACAAAATTTAATTTAAAAGAAAACTACAGATTAAATAACCGAGTATACTCATTTTCCTAAGACACGGTATTTAAAATTGACAATTGAATATATAATCTATTATTCTTTTCTGCAATTAGAGCTCAAACTCTATATATTTCCGGCGACTAAATATCTTGCTGGACATTAATTAAACCAACTTGGACCAAAAATTGCAACGTATAGTGCCATGTTAAATTTACGGGACTATATATTAACATTTAAATAACAACTTCTCTTTTGCAGTATCACCCAATTATATAATCTTTCATCTTCTCTACCGCCACCTCCACTTTTGGGTAAGTCTGCAAAAGGGAGATTAATTATTTTATAAATGATAATATGATCCATTCAATTCAACATGTCATTGTACGTGTGGTATAAATGTTTTAGTAGACACCGATTTAAGTGGACCGACTTTCAATGTCGTGTCACTATTGACTTAATTTGCAATGATCCCATAAATTAAAAGTTTTATATTTTTGACCAAAAATATTAGATCTAGTAAAAAAACCAACATTAATGGACATTATTGTGCACGTACAGACAATTAACTCATTACAAAAGTACAATAGATCGAAGAATTGACTCAAGTAAATCTCAAAGTAAGGCGCCCAAAGTACTACTCGAACATATTAAAAAGTGCTTTTTATTATTATCATTCCAAAGAAAACAAGACTCTCTTTGAATCCAATTCCACGATGATTTAAATCAAACATCAAATACACGTGAACGGCTAGCTAGTGATACCTAAATACAAAGAAATACAAATTAAATTGGCAAGATCTAAAAGAAAACAATTTCACGATTATGTGTGGATGTAATATAAAGATATAACCTTACAAAATGATTTCAGAAAATTATTAGCCCCTTGGAAGATTTACCGTCATCTGTTTCTACACGTGGTCAAGAAATCTGTGCCGTGAGGTTTTATATCTTTATCTATTGTTATTATGTTATGATATCATAACTCCATTGGAAAATAAATATTATACTAGTACTATTTATCATTTCGGTTTTTGATTAGTTGAACAATATGAAAATTGTTTCAATTAAACACAAAAACTTCCGATGAATGGAGTCCACAACTAATCAATTATATTTGCATATATTGGGGTTAATTAATTAACTAGAGGATTATTAGGAATTATTTAGGAGATTTAAATCGAATTTGTTGTTATAGTACTGTAATCAAGTTTGTTGATTAGGTTTCCAATTTCTTTTGTGGTGGAACATGAATTAAGCTTGTGGGGTACTTATATATAGTGATAAAACCTAGCTTTTATTATAACTTTTCCTAAAAGGAATTCAAATAATTCATAAAGGAAGGCTTAGTGCGCGCCTGTGTTGATGTTACACCTTATACAGATTCTGGCCATAAAAAAGTAACAGAAAAACAAAAGAACCATTCTAGATTTCTCTAATACTAAATTTTGTCTTGATGATTATTGTGGTGACAAAATAAGTCTAATTTTGAGTTGCGAGCCAAATTGCTAATTAAAATTATGTGCATATATACTGCGATTATCGTTTACTTTTTCCGTGAGGGTACTGCATATTTGTTGAAATTCACTTAGTAACGTACTCATATATATACTCGTTCAAACGATTGGCTTATTTACAAACGGATTATATAATAAATTCGAGACTGGGCCATTTTTCATATCATTAATTAGAAACATCCTGTTTTATTTAAATAAAGTTTTGAGTTCATGCACCATGCACTATTATTAATTAGAAAATATTATACATATGTTAACCTTATTTAATGAAAATTTATTCAAAAATGACCTCATTTATTTCGGTGTAAACTAATAAAACGACCTCCTTGACTAGAGTAAATTATTTTTTTTTTTGAAGTCAGAGTAAATTAAATTAAACGGGAACAAACCTTGATAAGAGAAAGTATCATTAAAATAATTATCCAAAAAGACCTCATTCATACTATGTTGTTGCATTTGTGAATCCCGTTTGTGTTCATTAAATATATTTCATAGTTAGACAGAGCACACCGCACACGTCATGCAATCTTAAGATTTGCCAAATACTATTAAGTTATGCGTATATTTTCCTTATAAATTCTAAACCTCTAGTTTAATAAATGCCGTTGAGCCATTTGCAAGTAAAAATGTAATGTATGTTACTACAACACTTAAGCCCAAAAATGACGTGGTCAGAAACATGAATATTCCACAACTCCTCAACTTTATCTTCTTCTTCTTCTTCTTCTTCTTACTTACTACTCCGTCATCATTTTCCTCCGGTCCGATTTCCAAACCGGGATGCCCGGACCGGTGCGGGAATTTGTCGATCCCGTTCCCTTTCGGGGTCGGGTCGGAGTGCTCGCTGGGAGAGGCATTCAACATCACCTGCAACACATCCACCAACACAGCTCACCTCTCTTCACTCAGACACGGAGCAGTCGTGGAAATTAAACAAACCCAAATTCGGGTCAGTTTCCGGAGACTGCTGGATGCAGCTTGCTACAATAAGTCTGGCGGCCAAGTCAACGGCACGGGCATCGGAAAACATGTTTTCGACTTCTCGCACAAGCCCTATTCGTTCTCCGACGACAACTGGCTCACCGCCATTGGCTGCGACGATTTGCTCACCACTTTCACCTACAGCTTGGTTCCTGGGGAAGATGTCGGCAGCAGCTGCGTATCGTATTGCAATGTTAACAACATCAGTAGCTCCACTGGCATCGGTTTTTGCCCGGATAATGAAATTGCCTACTCGCCCGGTTATGGCTGTTGCGTCGCCCCTATTCCCAGAGGTAATTTACTTTTGAGAAGGCCGACCTAACCGTTAGGCCAATCCTAGGCACGTTGATATGATTAATTGATAAAATATACTCCTTTCGTCCCTAAAAAATGTGCGAGGTGTGGAGTCAGCCCAAGTTTTAATCCAAGGAGTGATAGAGAGAGGGTCCCACTTAATTATTTAAAAGTAAGTGTATGTTAATTTGCTAAATAAAGTGAGGTGAGTGAAGAAAGTGGTGGGCCATGGTTGATGTTTTGGTAATAAAGTTGAAATAATGAGGAGATATATATAGAAAAAGAAGATAAATTTGCTAAATATAAGGGTGGGTTTGCACACTTTTAATGGACGGATAGAAAATGAAAAATTTGTACACTTTTCAAGGACGGAGGGGGTGTATGATTGAGTATGAAAGATAAAGTGGTCAAACAGAGCGAATCCATGAAGGGGCAAACTTTTTCGGATCCATCCCATTATTCATATATAGCATATTGCTTTAGGGAACTGGTACTTAGAAGAGTTCAAAAAATAGTGTAAAGTGGTGATATGAGTATATTGTATACTCTATTATTTAAAGTTGTGTGAATAATAAAGGTGTCTTAAAAAAGACGAACCATAAATAATAATGAGACGGAAAGAGTATTATATTAATTCTAACAATTAGCACAACGACTCAAAATAATTTTAAATTTTGAAACATAACCATAATTTGTTGAAATGTTGTTTTGTAGTAGTCGGAGATCCTAATCTATCAAATAATGCAACAGTGATGTTATTTGCAAGATTATAAATAAATTTTATTGTGAAATTTTTCACTATGAGAAATATTGTTTCATTATAGTGATGTAAGAGCTTACGTTTCTATACTTAAGTTGAAACATTTATGTTACATTATTTTCTAAAACAATTATCTTACGTGGCAACCAAGTCAGGTTGTTAAATCCATGTCACATTTGATTTGATGTCATTAGATCATCGCACGGTCTTACAAAATTTCACTCAATGGCACCTAATTGTCTGCCGTTTCCTTCACAGGCATCAATTTTCTACTTGCAAAGTTAACCAATTTAGCTAATGAATGGCGATATGGGAATCCAAAGCTTTTCTCTTGCAGCTACGCCTTCATCCAAGAGAAAATAAGCCCGAATCGATCAAAGTTTTTGTACCCTTTGTCGTATCTAAATGATCCAAACGAGTTCTTGGAAAATACATGGATATGGAAGACGAGAGCGCCGCCCATTGTGCGGCTCGACTGGAGGATCAATGGAGCAGAGAACTGCAGCCGTGCACGGAAAAACGAAACTAGTTATGTATGTCGAAATAATAGTGTTTGTGTTGATTTTGATGCTAGTAGCATTGGAGGCTACCTTTGCCGCTGCAAGCAAGGATACGAGGGAAATCCTTATCTCACCGGCCCCGGCGGATGCCAAGGTTAGTCATCATTGAACTGTTTGATGGACTAATGATGGAATTGCTTGATTATGAACCATATATAATTTCAAATATTGATCAATCCTATGTTTTATCAATCTAACATATAACTTGAAGTAACTTGTTGATAACATATCTCATTGGAAGGGGTAGAATTTGAGAATTATAGTAATATTACTCAATCATAGTATTTATCATCAATGGTGAAAAATTAAAGGGATTGTATTGTTTCTCGATAGATATTGATGAATGTGCTGATAGTAGAACTAATCCATGCGATTTGAATTCAATTTGCGTCAACAATCCCGGATCCGTGAGTTGCTCATGTCCAAAAGGGTATCATGGCGACGGAAAGAGAAACGGCAAGGGTTGCATACCATCCAGAATTGTTAATATCTCTATAGGTAATAACATTAATTACTCTCAACCATAAAATTAGTTAGGGTTCATCTCATGACACAAGGGAATATGTACAAAATCTTTTGGAGGATTATAATTTATATGTGTAGCTTCCTACCCAAAAAAACGTCTGTCTTTCAATTTGTTTCTAAGGTGGTGGTTAATTAATATGTTATGCAGGAGTGGGCTCTGGCTTGGGATTAGTTTTGCTCCTCTCAATTTGTTTTTTGTTGCGTAAGGCACATCAGAAGAGAATGAACAAAAAGCTTAAACAAAAATTCTTCAAACAAAATGGTGGACTTCTCTTGCACCAACGAACAAATGAAGGCACAATTGGAGAACCCAAAGTCTTCCATGTAGAAGAGTTGGAGAAAGCCACTGATAACTTCAATGAAAGCCGAATTCTTGGGCAAGGAGGGCAAGGTATAGTCTATAAAGGGATGTTATCTAATGGCACGATCGTGGCCATTAAGAAATCGAAGCTCGTGAACAAGGACCAATTGGACCAGTTCATAAATGAGGTTATGATACTATCCCAGATTAATCATAGAAATGTGGTTAAACTTTTGGGATGTTGTTTGGAGGTTGAGGTTCCTCTCCTCGTATACGAATTCTTGCCTAATGGCACCCTTTTTGATCTCCTTCATGATCCCAAGATTGAACTCCCAATTTCATGGAACATGCGTCTCAAGATTGCAGCAGATGTAGCAGGAGCATTGGCCTATTTGCACTCTGCATTGTCCATGCCTATCTATCATAGAGACATTAAGTCTAGTAATATTCTTCTTGATGAAAAATATGTTGTTAAAGTTTCAGATTTTGGAATTTCAAGGGCTCTTGCAGAGGATCGAACTCATTTGACCACACGAGTCAAAGGGACTTTTGGGTATTTCGATCCCGAGTATTTCCAGTCGAACCAGTTTACAGAAAAGAGCGACGTGTACAGTTTTGGAGTAGTTCTTGTTGAGCTTCTGACAGGACAAAAGCCGATATCTTCAGAGAGAGAGGTAGAGAGTAGAAGTCTGGTGACACGGTTTCTTGCAGCAATTGAGGATGGCAATGTTGACGCGATTTTAGATCCTCAAGTTTCGGAGCAAGGTGGAAAGGAAGAGGTGATTGCGGTTGTATTGCTTGCACGAAGATGCTTGAATTTGCAGGGGAAAATGAGACCTACTATGAAAGAAGTGGCCACAGAATTGGAAAGTTTGAGGTTCTCTCAAATGCCTACAAATGTGGCTCATGAATATTGTGAAGAAGCAAGAGATCACTATGAGGCGAAGTCAATGATGGGTTCAGACACATGGACGGCTAGTGATCTCAGTGAAGTACCATCATCTTCAGAGATTTATCCATTGAAATTTGGAACTGTATGAATTATGTGTTAATTATGTACAATTGTGAGTACTTTTAGAGATATAAGATAAGGTGTTTCCTTGTCAGCGAATGCATAACTATGTAGGAAATTAGCTTATGCTTTGGAGATTATTGAACAGTTTATTTTTTAGATTATTCTACTAGATTATGAAGAGTGGCATCGATTACTTCTCAATTTTCCTCAAGAATCTGTATGAAGTTTGGGATCCATTTTTCTAAAAAATTACTATTAAAAATGTGGTATGTTGGGCCTATTTAAATTTTTATAGCCGGTAGATAATCCATGGCGACGGACCAAATTCGCAATTCTCCTTTACCGACAGCATTTTATAGCTTCTTATGCATATTTGTTCCCATGCGAAAGATCAACACTTTATTCTTCATAAACACAAAAAACAAAATGCTTTCTTCTTTCCCGGCAGCAGCAAAACCATCTAGTTCAAAGAATTAAATTTGACATGAACGAAACTAATTTCACATAAGAATAAATTGAAATAAAAATATATGATGATTAGGAAGCATCTGCTGCTAGATGAGGATGGAGGAGAGCCCAAGGCAGTGGTTCTGGTGCTCCTGCCGGTAATTGAGGTGTGGCTGCGGCATTATTAAGTTGTGGTTTCTTCGGTTTAATTATTTACGAACAACTTAGTTAAATGGATTATGTTATTTGAATTATGTTCAAATATAAGTTTCAAAAATCCTTATTACTTTTCAATATTTTATTTGTTAATTAAGACTTGAGTAGTAGCTTCTGTTTGTATTCTTCGATTGTGCCTGACAACCGTTGTGTGCAACAACCTTTTTGCTTATAACTATTTAAGTTAGAATTTGAAGTTTCACTTCAGTGGCTTTGGATTTGTATATCAAAATTAATGTTAGGTATAATATTAGGTTGTTATATTTCGTGTTACCAGAGCAAATCTACCTTTCTATAAACTTAAAAATCTTTTAAATTATGTCCTAAACACCACCTGCACACTACTACACGGATTATCAAGTGTATAACATAATGTTTATCCGAAGACTTGGATGAGTAGATAAAATAGTTTTCGAGCAGTTCCTAGTGTGGTGGAACAAAGAATTAGATATGATTACCTGGGAGTGCACGTGATTGACGAAAATTACAAGCATGAGGAAATTAGTGAGTCTCATGAAGAACCCGTAGATTACTTCAGTCATCCTCCTCGTAACATGGTTCTTCATCAGACTCACTAATTTCCCCGACTTCGTAAAATTCGTTAATCAATAACACTCTCAGGTGATCATCTCTAATTTTTTGTTCAACCGCATCTGAAAACCGCTCAGAGTCCATTTTATCTCTACTCGTACAAGTCTTCGGATAAACATTATATTATATACATGATATCTTCTAGTAGTGTGTAGGTGGTACCAATGTCACCACCCTCTACACAACTTCATATTTATGAACACATCGACCATGTTCGCCACCCCTTTGCCACAATGTCCTAATGGCGTCGAAGATTTCTAACACCCCTATTCTATCATTCCAAGCCCTATTACAAAATTGATGCTTGGTCGTTTTACGGAACTCTATGAAGCTCACTTTGTTACCAATCATTGTAAAAATACACCAAGTGATAAGGACAATTAAGAATACTAAAAATAAATGAAAACTTTCACATAAACATTTCAATGTTTATTTTCCATAAAATACGATATTGCTTAAGATAACATTAAACGTTTAAATAACATACGTCCAAGTAGGAGCGTGTGCCAAAAATGCATGGTGTTTTGTAAAAGATTTTAAAAAAGAAAATCAAATTTTCAAGTATACTAAAAGGTAGACATGCTCTGATTCCAACTAACTGGAACACCCTAATATACTAACCCTTTGATATAACGAAAACAAATTTCATTACCAAAGATTTAGTAACATTTTGAAATAAAATAAAACAAAAAACAAATAAAGTGAACAAAGTCAAATCTCAAATTTAAATTAAATAGTTCTAAGAAGAAAAGATCGTCGAAGAAAACGCACAGAAGTAATTATGACTCAAATCTTAAAGTCAACAGTGAAATAAACTAACAAATAAAATATTGGAAAAGTAATAAGGATTTTCCAAACTTGCATCCAAAACTGGAACAGTGATCCAAACAATATAATCCACTAAGCAACTTTACCAACAAAAATAATTAAACTAGAAGAAACCACAACTTCATGACCCTTAACAGCACACTTCGGTATCCTGCTCCATGCTCTTCATATGAAAAATAATTTACAAATAAAATGGGTGAGTATTAAAAATATTCAAAATAATAAAGGATTAGTTAAACCATTCTTGCTCCTTCTGGACGAGAAGAAATTTGGAAAATGCGTAATGGAATTACATTAAAATTCTAACTCCAAAACTTCATCTCTTTCTTGTTACAAAATTTGAATCAAAGCTCCGTTTCAACTTCAAAAGAAAAGGAAAATAAATAAAGTTCTACTCGTCTCCAAAGATTTTGACCTCAAAACTGTGTTTACTTGACAGAAAATTACAAGAGAGCATAGGTGAAACTCAAAGACTAATTATGAGGAGTGATAGCTGATCTCACAACTACACATAGAATTGAATCCTTACGAAAAATTCTTGTTTCCACCACAGAAGATCTGAGTAAATAAAAAGAATAATTTAGCAATTCTGATTGTGCAGGAGAAAGGAAGGAGTTATATAAAACCTACGAGTAGAAAGTTGAGGAAATCTTATTTATTTGATTGATTCGATTAGGTTAAATTAATACATATGTTTTCTTAAATCCAGCCCATTATCGTCATTGAAGCCCAAAGTCTATCGACCTTAGAGCCAACTTAATATAAGGCCCTTTTCTAAACTAAATCTATTTCTAAATTCTAAATGCTTTATACTAGTACAACATTTTATTATCTAAAAAAATATCTTACACTTCCAAAATTTAAAGCTGTTACAGCATCGGCAATGCGGGAGCATCGACTGCTGTCCGGTCGAGAATTGAGAGGGAAGACGGTTGCAACGATGAGTTAGGATAAATTTATATAACTCTTATTTACTTATTTATTTGAACGGGTTATATATGATAGTAATTAATTGGGTATAAATAATAAAATTAATATATGATAGTAATTAATTGGGTATAAATAATAAAATTAATATTCTTGGCGGATTTGCAAAGGATACGTATTTAAAATTAAAAAATTAAAACGAATTTCAGTTTGAGTAACAACAACTTTGACTTTAAATTTCCTCTAGAGGTTATCATTTTATATCTTGTCGTGTTCAGACTTCAGATAGTGGGCTTAGGGGAAAAAGAAAAGAATAATAAACGAATACTTGAATAAATAAATCGATAAATACTTTCTTAAATATAAGGCTTGCTTTGACGGTGATGCCGAAGAGTAGACAGCTTTAATCTCCGACTAAGAAACTTCCAAGGGTGTGAATTAATAAACTCAAATGAATATTCAATCCAGGAAATTAGGAAACCATCTCTGTCTCGTGTTGTTTATTGGGTGATTTTCCAGAAATGGATTCTCTTTTTGGATAATTTAATATGATAGTTTATTATTATTTTACTAGTGTATATCCGTTAATGGTAGTGCAGCACTGCATTCTGCAGCTGGTGAGCTACATTACGAATTAGTATTACAATTATATTCTATTTAATCACATGCATTAACATATACGTATATCATGATGTGCATCAAACTTGAGAAGAATCCATCCAGACGATATTACTGTTAACCGTCGAGTTTCGACGGGCTACTTTTTAGTTTTTTCTAATATTTCCTCGTAAAGAAGTTAATGTGTAATTCAAGAATAATTGTAAAATTCATGTATTTACAAACAATTAAGTTTTTCAGAAATTAGAAATCAATGTAATTCGTAGATCTTTATGAATGGATGGTCAAAATTGATTTTTTTTCTAATGTGTTTTGTTTTACTCCGTAGATAATATTTTTTTTATAACTATATCTTTTTTGTGTAAAATAGTAAAATACTAGATTCTTGCTTTTTTCACGTATAAAATAATATTTTCATAATATTATAATTTTATTTAATTCGCAAATTTTAGAGTATACCAAAAAAATTTGCTAGATCCTCACCTCTTTTCTACATATACAATCCGGCGGAGGAAGGGTCGTCATGCGTCAGTGGAGAGTCAGACAATTTTTTCTTTATAATATTATATATTGATATTATACTTTGTATTTTTTATATATTTTATATATAAATATATAATTTTGTATATATAAATTTAATTTTAAATACAAAAATATAATTTCATCCATCCATCCATATGTAAAATTCTAATTTCGTCCCTGAATATACTAGTCGGTGCCATATCCGACCCACCTACCTTAATTTTTAAATAAACGCATCAGGTTATATGATAATGCACGCGGTTAACGATAAACCATTATCTAAAGGATGGTCGCTTTAGTCTTCATATGTGTGCGTATATTAATTAATTAAAAATAAACCTGAACCAAAAAGAAGAAAGAAAAGCCACTTGCATATAAGCTAGCTGCTCTTGAGCTCTGCATTCCAAACTCCAAAATGTCTCTCCTCCATTTACTCTTCTTATTCTTGTCCAATATTGCCAAACCCGGATTCGGATGCTTAGACCGCTGCGGAGAAGTACTGATTCCATATCCATTTGGAATCGGAGCCGACTGCTCGCTGAATGTATTTTTTAATATTATCTGCAATCATTCCACCAACCCTCCAAAGGCCTACCTCTTAATCTTCAGTTATATCGAAATTGTGGAAATAAATATGAAGAAATCCCAGGTGAGGGTCCGTTACCCAAACTTGCTGAGTCTAGCTTGCTACGGTAACTCCGGCGAGCTCATCAACGGCAGCGGCGACGCCTTTAATGGTCTTATTCTTTACGGTAGTCCCTTTACTTTCTCCGACGAGAACTGGCTCACCGCCATCGGCTGCGACGATTTGATGCTGGGATTAGGAGCAAACGATCAAAAATTTCGCAACGGATGCGTGTCCCATTGCAACAATGTCCAAGATTACGGCGGTCTCGGATTTTGCCCGGAAAATGATTACGGGAATTCGGCCGCCAACGGCTGTTGCAGGTCTGCCGTTCCCGGAGGTATTATTCTACTTGACTGTTTTAAAATATTCTCAAAATATTGTTTTTTAAATTATAATCACTTTATTAAAACCACTTTTATTAAAAATGTATTGAACTTTAATAGTTCTTTTTTCAAAATTTCAAAACTATCAACTTTTACAAAAAAATACACACCTAAATCCACTTTATAAAAAATTGAAAATTACAAGACAAACATTTGCGTTGGGCCAATTGTTTGTCGCTCCTATTCTAAGCCATGAGTCGAGCGAGGGGGAGCCAAAGGCGAACCCGGAGCGAGCCGTAAAAGCATAATTGT
>JAYJMF010342756.1:0-12493 GCA_036873715.1 Salvia sclarea
TATCTCCTAGATTTCTTTCCTTATTTAACCCGCCGCCATACTGTTCAGTTTCACAAGAACACGGACAGGTACTCTCTAGGTCTCGAGCATGTGCCTAGTATAGAACACTATCTGGAACACTCTCTTACTCGAGCTCTTCATCAGATGCACAACGGAATAACGTCTTCTACATAATTGACAAACAAATGAATATTGTCATACTCTTTCGTATACGAGCGTTATTTACCCAAAAGAAACGCTGAAGGCAGTAGTTGTAGATTCTAAAGACCCCATATACAAACAAAAAGTAAAATATAGTAAGAAGAATTGACCTTGATATTAAATAGTTTATGTTTATTTTGATATTGTAAGAAAGGAGATCAGGAATGGAAAACAGTGCAGCATTTTTATGTTCACTGTCTATCTGCTATTTGCTCGAGTTTTTAAATTAAAAAAATATTTTGTTTACTAGTATATATTTTGGGGTTAAAATATGGAAATTAAAATTCCTTTAAAGTTCCAAAGAATTTGGTGCCGACGTAGCTTCGTCTCTGCACCACAAATACGTTGACAATTCAAAAAATAAGTCAAAAAGTTATTTGTTGCATCACGTAGAAAAAGCATGTATTAATAGCCACTGGTGCATCATAAAATTCCCCGATAAGTTTTTGTTTGCAAAATTATTATTATTATTATTATTATTATTATTATTATTATTATTATTATTATTATTATTATGCTTTTCTATATCCACACATCTCACCAAATTTCTTTTCTCAAGAAATTGGTTTGATATATGTCTTTTCGTCCGTTTTGGTGTTCCGATTTTCATTCTTCATTATATATATATTTTTTGTTTATTTAATTTATTTCCCCTCATTAAATTTTAGTCATAATGATGTTAACTTAGTATAACAATCAATCTTTGTTCTTTAATTCTGGAAAAGTTACACATGCGCATGAAATAACCATTGGGTTTTTTTACAATGCTATACCATTAGTTTCCTTAATTTGTTTATTTTGGAAAGAAAATTAGTAAATCGTAACGTACAATATCCGAAATTACAAATACGAATTAATTGTCATTTGTAATTTCAATAGATCACTAGGTTACACTGAATTGTTCTTTTCTCACATGAAAGTCAGAACTACACACCATAACTCAACTAAAAAAGAAATATAGGTCCAAGTGAATATTTAACTACTTATGTATGCTAAAAGACAAATTGGTGAAAGATTTCAATGTGTAATTGCTTCTAGATGCATGATCTTTTCTCATTCTATCCACATTCTACATTTCTACATGTCAAATTGTTTTCGCAGAATCGTTATAGAATATATACATATATAAAAAATGAAATGGAATAGTGTTGGAAAAGAATAATTCTTTGCATTCTTTTCTGTTTTGATAATGAAAGCACTCGTAATTTAGTTCGACGTATAATATGGCTCGAGTAAATTGACGTTGTATCTATACTGCGCGATTTTTCTTTTAATTAACAATCTAATAATGTGTTAGTAGTATATAATATAGAGGCAAAAATTAAAGATTAATTCTAACCACTAAAATAATACAACAATTGTAAACGTACTTACCCAAAATGCCCTTTTATATATAACCTGAAAATTGCGACTCAAAATTGAGCATGCCGCGAAATTAGGTATTTTAAAAGTTACGTTGAGACGCAGAAATTGGTATTAATTTCGCGTCTTAATTCCGCATCATATTTTTTCCTAAACGAACATAAGTTTTTTTTTCCCATGGAATTGACTAGAATTAATATTTTTTTTTTGGCTTGTGGTTTAGAATAACCTTTTACTAATTAATCTAGTTAAAATCATTTTTTACTAACCAACTTGGTTATTTGAAGGTATTGTCTCTATAATAAGTTATATACTCCCTCGGCCCTCCGTATGCTTAACCTTATCACCTACCTTTTCGACACGAAAATTAAGAAATTGGTGTTTTTGTGTGTAAAATGGTGTAGCCACTTTTGTTGACCAATTTTCTAAGGCAAATTTATTTCTTTTTTGGCAAGTGCCATTACTAAAAATACACCCAAATAATAAACGGTGCCAAGGTAAAAAAAAACAGAGGGATTACAATATTACAAATAAGAACATTATATTGCCTTTTTCTAATTGCATAATAATTCCCGACATGCAAATGGATTTACTATGCTTACGGATGTTCTCTAGTTCTATGAGAGCACGTTTTGCATGATTTTTTTGGGTGGGTAATGACTTTAAAGGTTGGGCCAATCACAACTATAGATCTTTGGCTTCAAATATTAATCTTATTATAATTTGCACGATGATTGATGCTGGGAAAGTTAACCAACATTCATAAATATCAAGTTATAATTTAAATTAAAAATATTATAATTTTTAGTTATATCTCTCTTTCTCTTCAATTCCAGCTCGTCCTCATCCTCCATTAATCTTGATCTTCAATGTCTTCGGCACTCAATAGGACTAGCTCAAAGATAAATTCTGACATTTTCTAATGTGGAGAAAATTAAAAATACTCCATTATAAGCGCTTCAAGTATATTATACTAATGTATGTTACATTTTTTTCGACACTATTTCTTTTGAGGTTTTTTGCGCACTAGAATATATGTAAGGGAATAATACATTATCTTTTGGAGATTTTGAGATAAGTTTCTTTAGTAATAAACCTATATATATTTATTAATTGGGGTGTCTTAATGCCTTGGCGTGCTAGACTTCCAAAACTTTGCTCACTCATTGCATTCACATGTTTAACCGTTCAACATTTAAGAATCTGAAAAATTTCCCCTACCATTTTTGGAGATTCAGTGATCGTCAATTTTGATTTTTTTTTTGTCCTATGCTGAAGGTCGGACCGTTTTTATAACTAAATTAATGAGAACTTGTTCTCATGAGGATGGTGTAATAACATATATAATTGTTGAACAAAAATATGAATCACAATCACATGCATGTTATCATTAGAAATGTCTTATGATTCCAATATTTCTAAATCTATGATAAAGCCACTTTTCCGACATTGATGAAAAATCACATTGAGAAGCAAAATTTACAATACATACACATGGGGTTGGGATCTTTCGGGATTCCTCACGAAATTGTCAACTAAGATCAAAATATCACTTTAGTATTGAAAAACCATTACGTTCTAAGTGAAAAAACATGATACTCGATGAAAGGACATAAAAAAATAAAATCATCAAAAAAACATTATCCAGTTGATATAAAAGTGTCATCAAATCTGGAGAATCAATCTTGATAGTCCATCAATCAAAATCAAGAAATCAGATTGGATCATAGTTAATAGATTTCGGGTGAAACCCTACATTCTCATGTTCTTATATACTACATATATATTAACTTTGAAATGAAGATAATTTAGAGGCAAATATTTAGCCAAATGATAGGAATATGAATATAGAAGAATGATTGTGTATAGGCATAGGTGTGTGTGAGGGCCAAAAATGGTAGTTGGCGGAGAAAGTATAGATGTTGGACCACTTCCCCTTTACTCCACTAAAGATCAAATTAAAGCTGTATTTCTTATTGTATGGATTCAAATACACACACCACACCTCTTTTCTTGCGCGTGTTTCTACCACAACTTTCCACATCACCAAAAATCACTTGAAACACATCGCTATTATTATTACTATCTTTTTTCTTAATTTTACAAAAAAATAAAGGACAAAGTATTCTTGAATTTCTCTAAAAATATTATGTCTAGTTAAAATTTTGAGATTTTACTTTTAAATGTTCATTTTTGTATATCGATGTTTAGTTCTTAGTTAACCTTTAATCTACACCAACACGAACATATTGGCCAAAAGGAACAAACATTTTGAAATTTGACTTTTAAAAAGAAAAATAATTATGGACTTGATATTTACCCAAGAAAAGTGAAAGGGTCGGATTTAATGCAAATGGAGAATGTAAAGACAAAAATTAAAATGCAAACAAATATGCTGCAGGACATGAATTCTTATATGTAAAAGTGCATGGACATACCCAATCGAAAAATAGGGACAAAATTTACTTTGGCTTTTTCAGTAAAGCCGTATGTTATGTTTTTAAATATATATTTATATATATGAGCATGAGCGTAACATAATATACCAATTAAGTAGGAACAGAAGACGATAAAAATTGACGGTAACAATTCATATATAGGATTTCGTTTGCAATATGCGTGTGGACTAATTAATTTTATCACATTTTGGTGTGGAATATGCGTGTGGGCTAATATTTTTATATTCCCATGATATTTCTTTGAGATTAGTACGATCATTTACTTGCATTTTTTAATAATCAATTTCATATGCCAATTCACCAAAAGCCTTTTTTTATTTTATCTTCACGTAATATACATATATTGAGGGAGGCAGCTCAAATAGACTATTTTTTTTATTATTTCAATAGCGAAAAAATAAATTGATCTTTGTACGATTTATAATTTAAAAATGTACTGTAACATAAAAGATGCTATTACGACAGAAGTATTATATATTGTACAAATAAAGAACTCATTGTAATAAAAATATATATTATTATATATACGAAGAAGCATTATATATTATACGCGAAAATCAACATAGATGCGATAGAAAACGAATCAAATTCTAGAAATTATAAAGTAGAAACGGATATAGTAGTTTCATGAATTTTGATATAATGTTATTTTAATCTTAATATATATCACAATGAACTTTTTGTGATAAGACATTTTATATGTTACAATAATTAATGTATTTTTATAATAATAATGCATTTTACAGAACGGTTCAAATTGGGAAGAAAAATACAACTTCTTTTTGTTTGATCCTAATTCGCCCATAAAACTTTTAAGAAAGTTATAAAGGGTCCAATATGATTGAACTCAACATATAACCACAATAGATTTGAATGTGTTATTGATTAATGGCCTTGTTGGTTTTGAGTCAGTTAGTGGGCCGACCAATTTAAAAACAAACTAACATATTTTCATTTGTAATAACTAAAGTAATAATAATAATAATAATAATAATACGTATTACATCAAATCCGAAACATATACATAAATCAATAAAGCTAAATTCAGTAATTCCATATGACCCGTTCACATAAATTTATGATTTAGGCAAAGAAACTAAACTTCCTAAAGAAATCGATAATGAGAAATGGAAATGGAAAATTGTGTGGTCAAACTACTTGATTAGCTGAAATCGGTTTCAAAAAGTAGTTGAATTAGAAGTTTCGATTACATAATCTGCAGTCATATTAAAATTTATAGTTATACGAGACTTTTGAATTGGATGCCGTCGTTTCTTGAATGATTTTTGTGTGCAAAAGGCGGAATCCGGTAAATCCAAACGATATCGTCCACCAAATTTAAATTTTAATATGAAAATTATTTTATACTATCACAACTTGATTAAATAAACCCTAAAATTCATCTATTGACATAGACAATTAAACACCCAAAGTAAGTCAATTTTTTGTCCCATACTGACTAATAGTTCGTTTTGGGCATTGGAAAATTATATGGAAAATGGGAAAAGGCATTGGAAAAATTTATGGAAAATGGGAAAACGAAAAGAATGCCGGTCCCATTTAGATGAGTAGAAGCCTTTAATAGCTAGCTAGGGATTTTATTTAATTACAATTAGTTGGAAAACTTGGACCATCTTATCTCATCAACTCTCACGTCCTACTTTTGATTGGAAGATATTATTATCCGATGAAATACTTTTGATTAATTGTGCTATATTTATAAATATCATGCATTCATGCCATGTATCAAAGATAATTTTATTTGGTGAAGTTACATAGTTGTGTTGATTTTTTTTCTTTGAACGACATTAGATTTTGAGTTAATTATGTGTTGGCGCCATTCAAACTTGGTTAATCTGTAAACTTAATTTATGGTTACATTTCAATTATTGCAAGAACGAGCTTTCACTTAGTTGGAACCCTGTAACATTTTTAAATATTTTATTAATGCTAGCACTTTTTAATTTATTGCAAAATTAAAACTCTTAAATATTTTTTTCAAAGAACGTCATACTAGCCGAATCAAGAATATTGAAGTCGTGCAGCTCCTTTTTGGTGATGCATGGTGAATCATGCTTCGTCAATTTATAGCGTGGTCCAAAGTAATTTGAGGATGTTAATTTTGTGAACAATTAAAAATGATGATATTATATACATTAATTTTGTGAATAATTTGAGTGGGTCCTACTACTATAAATGATAAGTAATATATTTTTTGTGGATATACAAAAAAGGAAATTGTGACATATCTTTAGTGGACTGGAAAATATAATATTTCAAAGCTGATGTTAAAAATAGTAAATAATTAAAATTTATACACTATTTGACAAATTATCCCAAATCTTAAAATGTAACCATTTCAGTCGTCTGTGAATTGAAGTATTAGAGTTCACGTGTTTTAATTAACTTTGGCCTTAATTTTACAGATTTTATCACTCCATTAAAATACATATCCATACTCGCGCATTTTAGCGATCGGATCACGAATTACAAAATGTAATCAACTTTCAACTCTCTATTTAATTTTTTCACTATAACTGTACATACTTGTATTACTATTTTTTTTAGGGATATACTTATATTATTATGAAAACCAAATATATATCATGTGTAAGACTGTAACATCTCATATAAGGACGTATCATAAAACTATGCAGTAATATTAATTAAAGTATATGGGGATGTAGGGTTCGATGTTTGTACTGAGATTTGATTTGCTTTTAGCATCCCAAGAACAAAAATAGAGCAAGTAGAAACCCTCTGAAAAAGCCTGCTACAATTTATAGTTGAGCTTCACTTTTGGGGATCTGTGATTGTACCCTTCTAGCTACCATATAAATAATATTCATATGTAATTAATCCACTTCTTGTTGAGTTGTTTCTTCAATTTCTTTCGACTCTTAGTACTCATGCATGCAACGGTTTTATTAATTAAATTTTGTAAAGTATTATCATATATTCGAGATTTCAATTATATTTTATGTGTAGTTAATCTCATTATCATCATCATTGTATATCCTTAACAAAGTAAAAAAGCCATTTCCACCTTTATCGATCATTTTGACTTTTACTAAGACTTTAATTATGAACATTTGAGTCATGCATATGTCCAAATCAAAACTCAATAAAAATACATAGCTCCATCCTAATAGTTTTATGAAAAGCATTTAGTGGTGATTCTAAAAGTAATTGTGGTAGAAATTAGATAAATAAAAAAGAGAAATGTTAGAGGAAATGGAAGATTTAGTCTGACAAGTCAAATGAAGTTAGACATTAAGAAGAAAACCCCACAAGGCAACATATAGCATGTGGCGGCTTGTAGGTTTTGCGCTAGCTAAAGGACCATGATCTTCTCCTTCTGACAACATTTTGTACTACTTCATCTTCATTTAATTATTGCATCGTAAATATTCCTATTATTATATTACATTACATACTTCCAACTATATCCTTTTAATTATCATCTTTTTTTAATTAGTGGGACTCATCTCATATAATTGGCGGTTGGAGGGTATGATGTGATGCCATATCTTTTTATATCATATAATATTATAGGATATTTCTTGCTATGTAGTAGTAGTAGTAGTAGTAAATTAATCATTTTATTAAAGAATTTATGAAATAGTTGGATTGACCCACTTTGGGAGAGGGAGTGTTGCTAGCTAGGTTAATTAGGCTTTGATTGAATAAGGTTTGTTGTTGGGTTATTAATTAAGAGTGTGAAAATAAAAGCAAAGGGCAAATGACTTTTTTGCTACTTTGTTTTCCCACCAATATATATCTATACTGCTTTACAGTTCTAGGCTTCTCCCACCACCCATTTCTCCATATATGGTTTACCCTAGACAACATTCCCCTCTCTCTCTCACACACACTCACACCTAGTGTACGTGCACATATAATACACAATAAATATTCAATACTTGAGCTGAAAAAGGCGATTGCTTTTTCATGGATCTTCAATTAGTCTAGACTCTCAAGCAACATAGATCGCAGAAACACCTCTCTCTCTATGGCTGATGAGGAGAAGGCAGGAGCGATCATGGCGGCATCGTCTGGATACTGCTTCTCCGATGCGTCTTCCACAGAAAACCCCCAAATCTACAACCTCACTGCCGCCATGGAAATTATAGGGTTTCCGTCCAAAAATCTGATGCAAAGCCACCAATCCATCACCGATTTCACAACGAATCATCACTCCTTAATGGTTTCGCCAGATTCATGGAATCATCATCACAACCATCACCATCATCATCAACATCAACATCAACAGCAGCAGGAGAACAGATTGCTTGTCGACGATCCGTCTTTCAGAAGCGTTTTCCCCGGCGGCGATGGGAACGAAAGGCCGACGGCGGCGCAAGGATCGCTTTCCCTCTCTCTCACTTCCACGGCGAATCTGCAGGCGTTCGAGCTGAGGCAGAACGACGTCGGTCAATCGAGTAATAATTCGATGTATCGGCAGATGATGCAGCAGCAGTTTCAGATTCGCAGCTCCAAGTATCTGGAGCCGGCGAAGGAGCTCCTCAACGAGCTCTGCAATCTCGGTGCCGCCGCGGAGAAGATGAAGGGGAAAAGGAGCTGCGATGGTGGCGACGATGCCGCGAGAGCGCCGCCGCAATTCGCCGTCGACCTCCTCGAGCTGCAGAGGAGGAAGGCCAAGCTGCTCCAAATGCTACAAGAGGTATACTGTTATTTACATGAAATGATTGGACGGTGGCCCAATCGCCTTTAAAATCGAGCTAACTGTGCGACTCTTCCATTAATGCTCACATGGAGAGACTTGTTCATTCTTTTACTTTTTCTTAATTATTTATTTTTAATTTGTTTTTTTTGGTGTAATAGGTCGACAGAAGGTACAAGCACTACTGCGATCAGATGCAGGCGGTGGTGTCGTCGTTCGAGGCGGTGGCGGGGGAGGGCGCGGCGGCGGCGTACTCCGGCATGGCGTCGCGGGCGATGTCGCGGCACTTCCGGTGCCTCAAGGATGGGATCGTAGGGCAAATCAAGGCGGCGAACAAGGCGATGGGTGAGAGAGACGCCGCGATTCCCGGCGCCAGCAAAGGGGAGACGCCGAGGCTCAGAATTCTCGATCAGAAGCTCCGGCAGCAGAGGGCGTTCCAGCAGATGGGGATGGTGGAGAATCATCCGTGGCGGCCGCAGCGCGGCCTGCCGGAGAAGTCCGTCGCCGTTCTCCGCGCTTGGCTCTTCGAGCACTTCCTCCACCCGTACTCTCCCTCTCTCTCTCTTCAATCTTCGTAACTCGGATTAATTTGATTATTGTTTTGTTAATTGAGATTCATTACAGCTGTTTCTTGTTTTGTATTTGTGGGTTTTTAGCTTCTTGTCATCGTTTGGTTTATATTTTTTTTGTGTGGATTTGATCCTGTTTGCAACCTCCATGGATGATAGGACCCATCTCTCTCTCTCATCCACCCAATTTTATAACTTGATTTAATTTAATGCAAATATATAATTGAGTTAGTGTTAATGAATATATATAAACTGGAATTTAATTTGCAGGTATCCAAGTGAAGTAGATAAACGCATTTTAGCCCGACAAACAGGTCTCTCCAGAAGCCAGGCATGTCTCTTTCCCTCCACCATTATTCTATCCAATTTCTTTTACAATTAAAAAAGTGATGTTTGTTGTTGTCTTTTGCAGGTATCAAACTGGTTCATCAACGCGCGTGTGCGGCTGTGGAAGCCCATGGTGGAGGAGATGTATTTAGAAGACCAAAAGGAAGGCGGCGGCGACGAGGAAAGCAGCCAGCAGGCGGCGGCAGCTGGTAATAACGAAGATCGGAAGCCAACGCAGGATCAGCTGATGATGAGAACCGACTCAGAGTGCCTCTCCTCCATCATCAACACTCCATCATCAAGAAACCATCCCGGCAGAGGCGGCGGCGACGCCATGCAATTCGACTTCTCCTCCTACGCCCACCAATCCTCCCCAGCCGCCGCCGCTTCGTATCTAAACGAAAATGCGCCTAATTACAACAACAACAACAACGGCGGGGCCGGCGGAGGGGTGTCTTTGACGTTGGGATTGCAGCAGCACGGCGGGGGCGGGGGCGGCGGAGGGGTGACGCTGGCGTTCACGCCGCCGTCGCAGGGGTCGATGTTCTATGCTAGAGATGATGAGATGGAGGAGTGCCAAAGGGTGGATCAGTATTCGATGTTTGAGGGATCAGAAACACAGAATTTGCAGTATAGGAATTTGATGGGGGCGCAGTTGCTTCATGATTTGGCTGGATAGCTCATCACCTGCATGCCTTCGGATTCGGGGAAGAGGAAAGGAAAAGAGTAAACATTTTAACTTGAATTGAATATATGTGGTGGTGAAGATTAGAAGAAAGTGTTTTCATTTGTCGGTGAAGTTGTGTTTAATTTATACATAAAATACTAGCGGTATATACAGGATTAATACTTTGGACATACACAATCAAAGGCTTTTGCTTCCATGGCTGGAAATATGTGTTACTTATTCATTTCCGCTAACTTTAATTATATGATCATCTGTTTTCTGCATTTGTTTATAGATTGGTCTATTTATTATATCTGTAATCAACAACACTAAACAAATCAAATATATATGAAATCAAAATATACTAGTTAAACTCGGTTGCAATATATATACTGTAAAGTGGGACATTAATTAATTATATTAAAATGGGTACATCTATACATCGTTTTCTTGAAAACATACTCCAATATTCCATATATTTGATGTCTTCAAAAATAAAATATAAATAAAAGAGTTTCAATATACATGCGCCATGCATGCATGCATGCAGTAATATTTTCATAAATAAGATTTTCTAAAGAATTCGGATTAATTACTTGGGGTGAAGTTTTGACAAGATGCCGCGAAAGCATCTTCTTCTAAAAGATAATTAGAAGTAGATAAAACTACTTAATTTCTTATATCATGTTTTTTTTAAAACATATATTCTTGTTTACTATGAAAATCGTTCTCTAAGAACTTTACAAGTTTTGTAAATGATCGTATGTAACCCAAGTCAAACTTTTGACATGTGCTGTGGTGCTCTAAGTTGATAGAGTGACAATTTTATTGGACTACTGGTTATATGTCATCATGAGTTTTGTTTTATTTATTTTAAAAAAATGAAATTAAAAAAAGAATATATTGATCCTACATTTTTGTTATAATAATGGTTTCTTATCATGATATTAGTTAATATATAACAAAGCATGCTAATTATATGAATGGATTTATTTTACAACAAATTAGCATTTATTTGATAAAAGAAAGAATGAAATACAATCCAAATATCCAATAGTGTCAAAGATCTAGAAAATATATATAAATACATACAATTTCATGATTAAGACTCCATTTATGTGGATATCAACTAGACAAAAGTAAAGCAAAAAACGTGACTTTAAATTAGAAGTATTTCTCGAGAGATATAAAAGCTATATATAGAATCTTAAAGTTGCCCATCTTTGTAAACTTGGACTTTTTTCTTCTCCATTAACTAATAATAATACTTTGTCGATAGGTAAAATTCACAAGTCTCGAATAATTTATCAATTAAAGAAATTTATCGATTGATAATTTCTTCCTTTTTTTCTCTCAAACTCTTCGACAATTCAAGGCATGAGGTGGTTATTAAAATCGAATTAAATAATTTTATATAAGCACGCAATCACTCTGTCTAATTTTTCTTTGTCTTCTCATAAAAACAATTAAATCGAATTCCGTTAGACCTTCAATTCGAGATTAAGACTTCACATCGACAAGTTGCAAAAAGACACCAATATTCATACGTTGATGAATTTGTGGTCCTTCAATTCATTTCCTCACAACTAAAAGGATTTTGGTTCACTCCCAAAAGAATTGTTTTGCTTTTTTTCTTTACCTTTCAATTGTCACAAAGGGACATTTTGATAGCCACCACTTCCTCGAATCTAAAGAGTGCTATTCATTATTAGAATTATTTTTTGTTTAAATTAGTGAATTGTATGGGATATTCGAAAGACTTTAATTAGTTTTGACCGTTGCATGTGTAATATTTAGAAAACTTGAAAGTTTGTAATTATTGTCAAGATTGCTAGCTAGAACTAATTAATCTTAACAAGGAGTTCACGAAATCTGAATTAGATTGACGTTTTAGGGAATGGTTCGCATAAAAGAAAAATCTAGCCTAAGAATTGTGAAAAAAATGGATTTTCGTATAATTTAATTTCTATTGTCATGAAAAAAGCATTAGTGTAATACATACTCACTAATAGAAGCATTACTATCATATATTTAAAATACCACCATCGTTAAAAAAGCATTATTTGTATAAATAAAAATAAACATCCTCATATATATGAAAATTCGTATTTTTACATTCTTGCAACAATTTCAAAAGATTTCAACTATAGGGTTGTATATATACGTCTTTATAGTAGCGTAGCTACAAGGTAACACAAAAATTCTTCTACTCCCGATATATATA
>JAYJMF010342767.1:0-12491 GCA_036873715.1 Salvia sclarea
AAATTAAAATTATTATTGTTGGAATATGTAAATTTGGACGAAGTCTACGTATAAAAAAGTATTATCGTAAGAATAAACAGGTAAGATGAACTATAATTGAATCTACATTCAATTTTAGATATTCTAAATGAACAATATTCGAGGATCACGTTTTAGCTCTTGAAAATGTGGACATGGCTTGCTGGATACAATTAGCATGTGACTCGAAACGACGAAGCTTTGAGGTAGTTTGTTATTAAATTTTAATTACACGGTATACATGTAATCAACAAGCTACATCAACATCGTGGAGTAAAAATTGGTCATTACAATAATTTAAGATTTTAATCGATATTACCTATAATTATATTGTAAGTCTCATATTTAGATATTTGAGCAATAATTATTTATAATTTATATATTTAATCATAACTATTATCGTGCATAGCACGATGGACAAATTCTAGTTTCTTATAATCCACAAAATTTCCACTCAATTTTAAATTAATTTCGAATCAAATTTTTAATTTGACTCCACATTTAAATATAGTATAGATTCATGATTTCTTATTTTCTTTCAAAAGTCAAAATCCCCAATTCCACTTAATCAAAATTCAAAACCTAATTAAATAAAAAAAAAAGAGGAAAACAGTACACAGACACCACCGCTGCCCCTGCGCGCTGAGACCGGCCGCTCACCACTACCACCGCACGCTGCCGGCTGCTCCGCCGGACCACCTCCACCTCCCTACACTACACAACTTAATTCTCATCTCCTAAACATGCAGCAGCCATAGTCGCTGAGCCACCCATACCACCCCACCCCACGACGCCGCAGGCCCTCCCAAATTCTTTAGAAGTGGGTAGTTTTGTCTTTACAAGTGAGTATGAGTATTTTAAAATTTTGCCTTTCTAAGTTCTTTCTCAAATTTAAACCCTCCCACTAGGGTTCTATACGTACTCTGAAAACTCATAACCCAAACAAAACGTTCAAAAAAAGGGCGGGAGATCCAAATTCAATTCGGTCGTCACCATGCCTCGCGGCGGCGTTCGGGAGCTCACCGTGCTAACTGAGTTCAGGCCGTTTGGGTTGACTGCCGAGGCATTGGACGGCACTAGTCCCTCCGGCGATGACGATGGCGGCGGCGATTTCCATTTCTTCCTTTTCGATCCACAGGTTGCCAAACCTCAAGATGAGGCCGCCGAGGTTGGAGATGCTTCGAGCAGCGATCACGAACTATTCGTCAGGGAAAATAGGTGCATTCTGAATTTTCTTGGTTACATGTATTGTTTTCTGATTTTTTGGGGAAATGTTGGTATTTGTTTTTAATGCTAACAGCTGCGAGCTCAAGTGGTTCTGTATTTGACATATTAGATTTTAAATTTTGAACAATTTTGATCCGTATAGTTCTAACTTTTGAGAAGCTACATCATAATGATATCATGATCATCAGACTTTTCCATCATAAAGAAATGCTAATTAGCAAGTTTTAGACTCTAAATAACTTAATTATGTTTGAGAATGATTTCTTTCACAATAAAAGTTTGATCCAGGTGACTAACATTTTCTGAATGTGACTGGGAATTGAGTTGTTGCTAATATTGGAGCATATCTAATATGGTTTTAGATTTATTGATAATTTGTGACTGCCACCTTTTTTGAATGTAACTGGATATTGATTTGTTGTGAATATTGGAACAATCAAACTTATTCCTTGATTTTAAATTCATTGGATGATTCACGACTTCAATATTTATGGCGTGAAAACTAATAATTTGTAACTTTGGACAATTTCAAATTGTGACAGAATCTTATGGAGTGCTGGCTCTAGAGTTTATAAGAGATTTACTTTGCCCTCCAAAGTCATCAAGGTGATTAAGGTTTCAAGCATAAAGCATGCAATTTTTTTACTTGGAAAACTAATTTATTGTGTCTCTTATATGTCTCCCTCATTTACATATCATTTTATTGTTCTATGATCTTGGATAGTTGTATGTAAGATTTGTTGCTACAACTTTAAGTTGGTTAGCTTATATGAAATTGTAGAAATTGATAGGTAAAACATTCCTTTTGAGTTTGCTTCATTATTTTTCTTACGTTTCCGTCCGACTAAGAAGGACATGATTGCCATTAGAAGGATCCAAACTAATTTCTTGAATGCGATGTTCTCCAAAAAAAAGTGAATCTAAAAAGAAGAAAGCCATATTCCTGTTTGTGTGATGCTTGAACTTAGTTTGTTTGTTTGCTCCATTTCATTGAGTTGTATAATTGGGTTGATAATCAAACATTTCAGGTTTGTTGGTCTTGGATGAGTGATATGTCTGAAGCCTTGCTTTGTGTGCTCCAAGTTGACAGATTAACTATATATGGTATAGCAGGTGAGCTGATAATCATCATTCTTTTTCAAGAACTTTGCCACCATCATCCTGGCTTGAGAACTTTGTCCTTGACCAATATCTGTATCCTAGCATCAACGACCATTTTTTATTCCATAAATTTTCAGGACATGTCACATTCCTTCTTGTTCCACTTTTAAATTGTTATTCCCTCAGTTACGAGTTACTCACATTTGGTCTTATTACGTATCTTACTATCTTCAGAGTTTGCTTGTACTGACATGTTATGATTGTGTGGAAAGTTATTTGATTATTTTTTGTAAATGATATCTAAGATTCTCTACTGGAGCTTCTGGATTTCAAGGGATTTGTTGCTAGATATCTGCTTTTGTTGCTTTAGCGGATGGCCCTTAGCCTGCACCTCCATTTCGATGCTTATTTGATTTCTGGATTATTTAAGTTTGAGGCTTTTCTTCCACAGGTGAAGTGGTTTCTGTCCCACTTCCTTATGCTGTCACATCAATATGGTCTCTTCCCTCTGGTTTACTTCTCCAGCGGGCATCTGAAGGGAGCTTGCTAACGAACATTTCCTTATCATCTTCTAATCCATACTTAAGTGCTCGTGATGTCTTCCGCCAAAAAAGGGATATTTATACTCCAACACATATGTTTGATCATTGTGCAAGAAGTGATGGGACATCATTGTCCTCCCATATGATATTGAAGGATCCCTTAGAGGATCCCCAGGTAGCAATTCTAAGGATCCTCTGCATAACATGTGAATTCAATTTATACATTTCTAAATCTAAAAAAAGTAAATTATAAATTACTTATGAGGATTTTCATGTGATGTTCCTTAGATAACTTATATTGAAGAAAGGGGCAAGTTGAATTTGATGTGGGAATTTGATGAAAAAACAATTTGGACTAGTGATTGTGTGCCTTTAATGGCGTCATATAACAAAGGTAAATAGAGCTATTTTCAACATTTAGTAGTGCTATTTTTCTGGATAATATTGACTAAGAGTTGGTATTAAATGGCTGCACAGGAAAGATGCAACACTCTCTCTGGGTGGTAGAGGTCAATAGTTCTAACCTTCAAGTGGTGAATCCTAAATCATCTGATTTAATTTCTCCTTTGATGTCAGCAAAGCATTTCTTCAGAAGGATATGGCAGGGGAAGGGTTCACATACTCCTGCTAGTAAGGTGATAATTTTTATGTTTTCTTGTTGCCTTCTGGAGGCCCGATTATTAGGATAACTTGTTAGCTAGACCTATTTATCAGGTTTATCCTTATACATTCATTGATTTCTGATGAATCTTTGTTAAGTTTTACAATCTGATCGTGGATTGATTAACCATCATCCTCTAAGCCTATCTAGTTGTGATGTTCTCATTGTTCAGTTTGGATGACTTGATTATGGGTGATGAATAACATATTAGTTCTTCTTGGTCCATTAGGGTAGAACGGCCAAATTATGTCTTCTGTTGACTGTATTATTTATTGTATTGGTGGTATGATGTAAACTTCAAACTTATTTTGACATAATAGCATGTTTCTTTCTTTCTCCCTCTATCCACTAAGTGTGTATCACTTGGTGGACGGCACACGTTTTAATAAAAGATTGGTAGATATTCTTTAGAGTGGAGTTTGGACAAAGGTTCCCACCATGTGGGATTGAAAGGGTAATGAGGTGGTTTTTTTGGTAAATAATGACTCTTTGTGAAGTTGAATTGTAAAGATTGTGTGTCTTAAAAGGGAAAGAGACACACTCTTTGTGGACGCCAAAAATGGCAAATATGATACACTCTTGGTGGATGGAGGGAGTATTATTATCTTTTAATCTTCCTTCTTATAATTTTTGGTCTTTGCAGCAGATGTTATGTTCTGTTATCTTTACTTGTGAAACTGTTATATTAAAGTCTAGCACCTGTTGTTATTGCTATATTGTTGTTTCTTTTTTATTTATTATTTTTCAATTTCGGTTTGGCCAAACTCTTACAGGTGTTCCTGGCGATGGATGATGATGGTACGCCTATTATATGTCTTCTTCTCCTAGAACAGAAGAAATTGTTGTGCTTACGACTTCAGAGTCTGGAAGTAAATAATGAGATACTCTATGATATCAAGCCTGATATGAGCTGGTGCATATCAGCTATCGCTGCCGCTGCTGTTGCTGTCACTCGACCTAAGTAATAATGTCTTCATGTTTCTTCTGCTTACTTTGTCCTTATTTGTAGAGTGACTTGAATTTGACTTATGCAGAGTAAAAGTCGGACAACTTCCCCACAGGGATGTAATTGCTTTGACCCCTGCAAACACTCTAGTTCTCTATGTAAGATGCTGAAACTTTCACCTTAAACTGTCTCTATAAGTACACACCATAAAGTTGTTTGGATGATACATATTTGCTTTTGGGTTATGCAGCCATTTACTGCGCCCTTCTCAGCTTAATTTACCTTTGCTGATCACTACTATCTCCAATTGTAGCTTTCTTTCAATTACAAAGTTGATGCGCCTCTGAAAGTCCAACTGTGTGTCACCAGTGCAGGACGGGTTTCTTTATTTTTGTGAAATAATGTCAATCAGGTCTACTAGTTCAAAACAAAGAAGCCTTTAGTTATATGTGCTTACATTACATGGTACCATAGATACGGTTAGATGCATTCATAGTGTAATGTGAATAATTTACATGACACCATATCCTTTTGAAGAGTCCATGCTTTATGTTTTGGTAGATTGATTTCCAATTGGAGTTATGTGGTTGTGTTTGTGCTTGTGATTTTGTGTTTGGTAACTTTGGCACTTTATAACTGCAGTGTGGGAAGCAGTGCTTGTGCAAGTATGTTATGCCTTCTCCGTTGGACAATGCACAGCTTTTGGGTGGAGCGGACCTTTCAGGAATCAACAAGACCATATGTGATCTGAAAATTGTAGAATTAGCTGATGCTGTAGAAGGACGCATCAGCCTAGTTCTAAACAATGGACAGGTAAGCTTCTTACATGTATCTGTTTCTTGGAGTAAAGCCATTTATATATATATGGATATAAGAAGCTAGTCCTGGCAATATTTACCTGTCCAACGATGTAAACTTTGCTTGGCTTACTCTTTTATGATCCCATAATACGGCTTGGCATTTTGCTTGTGGATTAGTATTCTTATGTTTTCCCATTATTTTTGCAAGAAAAAATAACAATTATATTTATTGGTCCATCTGGAAGGAATGATCGAAGAAAACCAATTTAAAAAACACAGCGATATATGTGTTCTTATCTTATTCATGAATATGTTTTCATATCGTATTGGTACCTGATTATATTAGATCTAATTGATTTATCACAATTTGCAATAACAATGATGCTAACATTTTGCTCTTTTTTTTTTTTTTGTCTTTTTGTCTTTTTGTTTTTACTTTAGACTTACAGATGTACATTAAGACGCAGTCCTTCATCATCTTTAACTAATGAGTGTATTGCGGCAATGGCAGAAGGGCTTAATCCTAGTTTGTATAAGCACTTCCTCGGCCTTCTCTGGGGTGGTGATGATTCAACTTATTTAGCTAAGGCAAATTTGTGTGCTGATTCAGAATGGTGGTCTTTCTGTAATGTGATAACAGAAATATGTCAAAAGCCCAATACAACCTATCAATTATCAGATTCAGTTTCAAATTCATCCTGGGAGTTCTTAGTTAAGAGCAAATATATTCAACAATATTTAAGGAATAATTATGTTGCTGGTGCTTTCCCTGGATTATCATCTAATGTGAAGGAATCTGATTCATCTGATGCCATTGCAAGACACACACAGAATACGGAGGAAGCCTTCTGCATGAAATTGCTGACCGAAACATTGGATTCATTGCATGCAGTATATGAAACGCTTAAACTTGACAATCTCCGTAAAAGGTATGATTTCCTTGCTTTAAATTCTTTTGACGTTCTGTATGTATCTTGGCGAAGCTTTACATTTCATGTGGTTCTACTTGTAATTCAAATAATCTGTAATATAAAGACTGTACATATCTTGCTATGGGTGGCAATTATATTTCCCCTGTTCAGGGTTTATCCTTAGAATCTATAAAAAAAGCATAGTGTGCACTTGAAAAATAACGGCATTAAACAACAGCTCTAAGGACAGTACCATATGTACTATGTATATAAGGTTTAGCTCTAAAGTAATATGTTTGTTTACATGATCCATCTGGATTAATTTTTCATGAGAAAAGATGCGTATGTTAACTTAATATTCATCAAACTTATTTCCTTTAGCATGTATAGACCATTCAAAATGGGCTTGTGGTTGTGGACCAAAAAATATCAATCCAACAAATTCCTGCCACATGTTGGCAGGCTGGCCATTGAGCGACACCACAAATCCAACTTCCACTTTTCGTTGCTGGAAAATGGTTAAAGTGAGGGCCCAAGCTGGCCAGCTCATTTAGGCTTTGCTTCTTTCTTTTAGATATTTTTTATTGGTTATTTGGTGATTTACTTGCCAACTTTTTTCATGCATAAAATGCTGTCTGGATTACCTTTCTCACATAAACTTTTCTCTTTCTATAGGGACTTGGGTCTCTTGGTTGTTGTTTTATATGATATTGCTAATTTTTTGCATGAACTGAGCTACTTGGATCACTATAAACGTGATTTTCCTGGGCTTCTGAAAGACTTTGGGACGCCACATCTCTTGTTTACCTCAAAAACTCCGCCAAGTTTATTTAGATGGCTTGAAAACTGCTTGCAGCATGGATGTGGTTCTGCTAGCATGTGCGATATTCCACCTCTGGTATGTAAAAATGGAACTTCTGTGGTGAACTGGGCAAGGAAGATTATTTCATTTTATAGCTTGTTGTGCGGAGCAGACCAATCTGGAAAGAGTCTTTCCACTGGTGTTACCTGCAATATTGCGCCTGGATCATATCATACTCGAGAAGAGCTAACAGTTCTGGGAATGGTTGGTGAGAGATTTGGCTTGCATCATCTAGACTTGCTGCCAGCTGGTGTGTCTCTTCCTCTTAGGCATGTAAGTTAATATCTCATAGTTAGGATGTTTTCTCTAAGTCTATGTAGACCAGTTCTATTTTATGTTCATATGATAGATGATGTAATGACTTGGTATGAATAGTCAAAAGAGGGTTTTTACATACTGAGCTTTCAACCACATCTTTGTTAAGCCCACATAAGTGTAGCTGTTAACTACCATAGGGTGTTGGTGAGTGTTGAAGCCAAACTATATCTCTTGGCCTGAATTAAATACCAACATTGTCTTGCCTGGAGGCTTGAATTTGGGTGGAATTTATATTCTATCTGTAAGACTGACTGTGACTATGATGATTCTCTGTAGATATTGTGAATAAGAGCTTCCACCCTGCTTTTGCTCTGTGCTCCATCTGGCCTTTGGAATTACTTTTATGTTAGCTATCATCATTTATCTTAACAATCCCCTCATATGTGACGTTGTAAGTTTTTACAAGTTCTTATATGCACTTCAGGCAATAGATAAGTGTCGTGAGTCCCCTCCTACAAATTGGCCAGCTGCTGCATATGTGCTACTTGGTCGTGAAGATTTAGCATTGCTCCATTTGAGAGATACCACAAAGTATCCTGAACTTGATTGTATAAGATCACATTTGATCTTGGGGTCTACACCTTACATGTTACCGCTACATCCAGTGACTATACCTTCCTCAGTTTCTGATACACTTGAAATGGATAATTCCAAGCTAGAGGACATAGACAATTTTGAGGGACCGGTGATTGATGGAATGGAGCATATTTTCAATTCTAGCACACAGTTACGCTATGGTCGTGATCTCCGGCTTAATGAGGTACACGGGAAACAAAATACTTCTGTCTTAGTAGAGCCATAGTTTCCCCATTTAACATCTCTTATAGTAAATCAGATGTCTACAACAGATTCATTTAAATGCTTTTGTTCAGATTTTCTTTGCATACCACATTTTTTTTCTTCTTCTTGTGATTAGTCATTCAGATCCTTTTCAGTTGTCTTAATGTTGATCCTGATTCATACTTCCATAATGAGAACAAAGAAATTTAATATATTTAACATGGTATGTGGACATATTACTTTTGTTTCACCTTCTTCCACGACTGTACATCCTTCATTACTGAATTTGCTTGACTGTGCTAGAGATGAACTTCAGGCATTTAATACATATCCCAGCAACTTAGATTACTTGACCTCATAATCATATGTATGTTATGTTCCATCAAATATTATGCTTGTTGGATAACATTATTATGGTTTTCTAGTGAATGACATTTTTAGAGACGTGAGTTTAATGTTGTGGAATAGTTTCAAACTGTGTGTTTTGAGATCTTTTCTCTTTGATAAGACTTAAGTGACATGCACATTACTTAGATCTTAGTGCTTGTAATATGATCACATTATGCACGCATGCTATTCTTTAAGATTGGAATTTTTCTCCTCTTCAACGTGCTACAATCTGTAGAGATATGCTTTGTTGTCATTTTTTATATTGCTCTGACAGAGATTGAGATTTATCTTGTTTCTGGATGATAAATTTCTAATACATGATAAGTGTATGCAGATCTTGTTGATATTATATACTCACTGTTCAACTGTGTTTTGGATAGGTTCGACGCCTTTTGTGCTCTTCTAGACCTGTAGTTATTCAAACACCTGTAAACCCTACAGCTTCTGATCAGGACTTCCAACAGGTATTCATTTATTAACTCTGCAGATTCTATTACTTTTACTGTTTTACAAAGTAGTTGAAAGACTTGTGCCATAATGCATGAAACTTGTACCATAATGCATTTTGTCTTAGACATGTTTGGACACTTTCTGTTGCACTGACAACATTTATTTTAAATGTCTTATTGTAATTATCACTAGTTTTTCTAAATGTTTTGTTGTGTCCTGCTATATACACCCGATCAATATAAACATAATTCAGTTAAAATGCCACAGATAATAATGCATAAAAGACAAATTACCAAATCTTGTTATGAATTTAAGTCTATTGAACTGTGCTTTGTCAATTTACCAAAATATGTTAAGCTGGTTAAAAGCATTGCACTTAACTGCTAAGCTTTCCCTATCTCTGATCTTTAACTCAATGAATATGACCAGGACTATGGTCGTGCAGTTTGATCTCCCTAGGTCTGACCTCAAGGATTATTTGAAATAATTCACTTGCCTATCTTTGTGTTCAGTTAGGACTTGGCCAGTATAAACTATACCGTTCTAAAGGATATGATTTGAATCTATGCTGTATTTGAGAACTTATTGTCTGGTTTGAAGGTTGCTGCATAATTGCCTTGAAATCCCATATCATTGCTTGCTTAATTTTGTCTTTTAATAGCCATAAGGCCCATAACACATATTTTTGTGAAACGAAACATTGATTCATTTAGTATCTTGATGACCACTGGAGATAAATTGTTTACTCTTGATGGCGAACTTTGTTAGCCTATGTCATATAACCTTCAATTTATTCAAGATTCCGATTTGACGTCAAATTTCAGTCACTTGTGCATTCTCATGTTGATTGCTAGCCTGACAAGCCTGTGCAGTTTTCACTATTCAGAACCAGTTCTTGTTGTAATCTAACTGCCACAACAAGATGCATAAACAATATTTGTGGTGGTTAACCATTTCAACTTCATTACAAATTCAATCAACAATGTTAGATTTTCATAGGTTTTCCTGTTTTGACTTTTGCAGACTCAGCTCTGGCATCTTGCCCAAAGAACTACAGCTCTTCCATTTGGCCGTGGGGCATTTACACTGGGTACTATATGTACTCTTTTGACAGAGGTGCTTGTTATTTCTTTAGCCTCTAATACTTCTCTTAAAGGAACTTATTCGTTCCACGTAATTTTGCCTTTATTACTTAAATGGATGCTATAAGGTTATTTCTTGTATCTTTATTATTTTTTGCAGGCACTTGCTGTTCCAAAGCTTGTCTTGGCAGGTCGGTTACCTGCACAACAAAATGCGACAGTATGTATTGTTGAAATTATTGTAGTATTTGTTGTTATTTGTGCCTTTTGATACCATTTGTAATTGCACATGAATATGCTAATGCCGCAGGTTAACTTAGATCCCAATGTTAGGAATATTCAAGAACTGAAGTCTTGGCCAGAGTTTCATAATGCTGTTGCTGCTGGCTTGAGACTGTCTCCACTTCAGGTTTATCACAGACTTCACATATTAATCCATTAGTCAAGCATGTGCACAGCTTCATTTTCTTGTTTAGTTAACTGTCAGTGTCTTGGGAATTCTTCATTCTGCATTGTAGTTGGCAACTTGGCCTCAAACTGTTCACTTTGATTGTCACCTTCCCTGATTGTATATGATATTGCAAGAGTTTTGTTTTGATATTTTTCTGATTCAAGGCCTCTTTTCTATAAGCAGGGGAAAATGTCTAGAACATGGATACTCTACAACAAACCAGATGAGCCTAATGTTACACATGCAGGACTCCTCCTTTCTTTGGGTTTACATGGACATCTTCGTGTCCTGACTATTACTGATATTTTCCAGTACTACTCACAGGTCCATAATTTTTCATTTGTAGACCCTATTGCATCAGGCTTGTTTATTCTATTTTTTATTTTTGCTTATTATATCCACATCATTTTTGTCTCTCTTTCAAGAAGAATGCAATCTTCCTGGATCGTAGTATTTTCTGCTGTATCCATTTGGTTTATGTGATTACATATCTCTGTGACTTCGCATGGTAATTTTACTTTGTGATTGGTGAAGATACATGCGATCACCAGTTGTTCTCTTCTGACTATTGGTTTTTGGTCTATCAAATGTTTATTTTCGTGCATTTTTGCATCAGCACTGTAATGAAGCCTTATTAGTGATAAGCAGGAGAAGTGAAAACTTGCAATTTTGTTCTGCATCCAAAAGAAAATTTTGTTTCATTTTCTTTTTCTTTTTCTTTTTCCTGCCAAAATAGAAATAGTTGATAACCTATTGTCCTGCTAACATATCCAAGTTCTTCTGCTTTTTCTGGTTCCATTTAACTTTATATTACTGTTGATAACAGCTCTTACCTTTCCCTAAATTTTGTATTGCATTGATCCTTCTCTTGAAGGAACATGAAAGTACTACAGTTGGATTGATGATTGGCCTTGCGGCTTCTTATAGAGGAACCATGCAACCATCTATTTCAAAGGTAAAATGCAGATGTGGTCTCTTATCATCTCCCAGCACTCTCCCTTATGTGGTCATTTTTGTTATACTTTTTTATTTATTTTCTTCCTCTTGCAAATGCAAGTAACTTGCATTCCATTTAGTACAAGTACGTCCACCCTTGTGATGCACGGCGTGACATTTGAAACTCTAATTATAGTGTGTAATGGTATTTATCAAATAACTTTGATGTTATGTTTTGGATAATATACAATTTATTTGACGAGTGCTTTTATTTTATTAATTCAAAAGTACAATTTTTTGTTTTCCTTTTTGATGAAAACCTTTGTTTTCTTTCTTGAAACTGTACAAGAAGCACATAATTCATGTTGAAGGGAAGAATTAAAAGATAAATGCTCATATATTGCCAAACAGTGAAAAAAGAAAAGCCCATATAGAGAAGTTGAATTTACACTACAGTGGCAAGCCCATGTATCCCCAAACAATGAAATTTCGAATGGTAATAGAAACCAATATAATATCAGCCTAATTGGAGTTGAAATTCATATTTGGCTAGAATTTGAGTAATTGATAAGAATTGATGTTAATCTTTTTATTCTGCTAGTGAGTTTTCTTCATTTTGAAGTTCTTCAGCCTGCCGACCCAGTCTCACTGGTTCAGTAGTCAATCTAATCTATTGATTCTCATTGATGTACTTTGATAAAATTGGCAGTCTCTGTACGTGCACTTGCCTGCCCGGCATCCATCTTCCTTTCCAGAATTAGAACTGCCAACCCTTATACAGGTAAGCTTCTATAGTATTCGGGTGATGGTGTTTGCATTCAGATCATTCGATCCATCATTTTCCCTTGTTCTTTTGTGCTTAGCTCGATTTTAGCACACAACCCTTGTACTATTTAACTAGTTAATTCATGCTTGTGCTGATAAATTTATCTTGTTTGGTAATACTCCCTCCGTCCCATTCTTCTTGTCCCGCTTTCCTTATTGGGCCGTCCCATTCTTCTTGTCCCATTTCCTTT